>JAVCKZ010074498.1:0-13395 GCA_034780755.1 Lepetodrilus elevatus
GCTATACGATGCCCCGTTTACGATTTTGCTATCTATATAGGTGCCATAATAGATAGCAAAATAGTAAACGGGGCATCTTATAGCTACAGTTCTGCAGCTACACGTACATATACGCAATATAACAATAGGCCTACATTCCATGGTCTAGACTATGACATGACTACTGCCGATATTGATAAAAATGAAATTCTATAACTATCCAATTCCCAATCAAAATATGTTAACAGCAACATTCAATTTTGTATCTCTGTTCCCGCCCATTCATCTATATGAATGATTTTATCATATACTATCTCCTCGACATCTGCATCTGCATCTGTTAGACGTCAACACCACAGCGCGCCTATACATGCCACTGCCAGTAAACTATAATAAACATGATACGTCGCCACCTCTCTACCAGAACGTTCACGAAACGGCTCATTTGAGAAGTCCTACAAATAGAGTTGCCGATAATGTTTGAGCTGATGTCCTGATGAAAGAGATGCTTCACTAAAACTACCATTGCGTAATTCTTGAAAGTTATGGCTCCGTGGTTAACGGTCCGGTTAACTTTAACATACGGCGTTCAGCATGCTTCTGTGACGTAATGCTGTCAGTGGCAACTATCAGAACATGTGGAACTCTCCCACACGAGAGTGCATGAACGGAGAGGTATGTCTTTATACCTTGAACACGGACATAATAACCATCCGAATACTTGCATCTGGAAAATGCGTATTTCTGTAAATTTGAAACATCAATGATTTTCAAGTGAGCAATGCAATCAATGGCATGAGAATCGGTCTGTTTAGAAATGTATCTAAATTCTATATCAACACGTATACAATAGGTCTATACACGTCATGTATAGTTATCTACCAATTATTTAGTTCTGCCGTGTCTTACTTGTCTCTTACATGTACTCTAAAACATTTTTATTAAATCACTGAAGGCATTATAAATGTCGGTATAAGAGCAGTACATGTTTATTATATATCAAAAAATTGTAGAAACTAATATAAAAGAGAAATTGATATTTCTTTAGATGTACTTTGAAAATCAGAGTACATTGGGGGAAATTAAAGCATGAAGTGAATGTGCCCTTATACACAGGTATAGTTACCTACCAATTATTTAGTTCTGCCGTATCTTATACTTGTCTCTGCAAGTCGAGAATGAATAGGTTACTCTTTAACAGTATATACGCATGTCCTAAACGTATATACCTGTAGAGGTATAGGCTACGTGCATGTGCAGCGTATATACTATAGAAGTTTAGAATCCAATTCGATGGATGAAGAATGTATTCTATTGGTAGGCCTATGGTAGTATGATCATTAACAGCTGATTAAGATTAAGATGTCATCCATCAGATTAATTCACAATGCAGATAATCTACTCATCACGCGGCGTTGGCACGTTTATAACGTAAGATGACCACGTTATCACTGGTTATGACGTACACGTATAGCCTACCGCTGTCCAGAGATATGTCATCATTCCTACAGCAACCATCATCCGGGTTCTATCCTTGGCCATCCGTTATCACGTGTGTATAAGTTGTGGTCACGCACGCGCATTAATCTCATTAATTACGGGAATATAATTGGCGTAAACAGTGGAGCCAAATGGCAGAGGTCAACATCCGGGTCTCAAGTGAGAATGTATGGGAATGCGTATTTCAAGTTACCATCACTGCCAATGTGGGAGATGAAATGTGTTCCTCTCCGCACCTCTCGTGTCCAAACAGCCGTCAACAGTCAGGAGGAATTTTACGTTAAATAATTTCAAACAGATAGAAAATGTCACTATGCATGTATGGATATAGCAGTAGGCTATGCATTACAATTCTACCGTGGTGTGACACTATCACATGTTCTTGATAAAATAGAATGCATGTGCAATAGTCATAGAGATTGTATAGTAGCTATAGATGCACCTTGTGCAACTAATATTATTTTGTTTTCTTCGGTGCATCGTGTTTTTCGCAAATTAAGTTCAAATATTTAAATTTTAATTTAATCCCTCGGTACCAAAACCAGGTACCAAAATTCGGTACCAAAATTATTCTGTCAAGTTTTCAACGTTAAACTAACACATTTTCTGTCAATATTGATGATTATGTACCATTGTCATCTCAGTGCAAGATCATCATCAGTTACCGCTGTAACCGCCGTCAATGTTGCACACAAACCTACAATACCAGATTCCATCGTTTTAAGAGCATATGTAATCATCCAGTATTGGTTTCGTGTTGTATTCCTCTGCCATTACTGAGCCTGTCGTAGTCGACCGTGATTACATCACTCCCTGGATAACGTAGAGGTTTGTTCCCGTTCTGAGTATTCATGCAACAGCATATAGCTAACTATCTGCGAACTCTCGCTTATTCTCGCTAATGAGCAAATTATACGTAGGGTCATTGTGAGGACGCCTATCTCTAGTCTCAGAGTAATGTCTATTTCTGACCCAGCTTGCTGATTCACATCTCATCAGATCACATAGATCTATGTGTGTTAGTATTCTCTATGTGTTCTTTTATCTTAGTAGTCTATCTTAGTATTCTCGATCTTAGTTTATTAGCTATGCTAGTATTCTCTAAATGTTCTTTTATCTTAGTAGTCTATCTTAGTATTCTCGAACTTAGTATATTATGTATATGCTAGTATTCTCTAAATGTTATTTTATCTTAGTAGTCTCTATCTTAGTAGTCTCGAACTTAGTAAATTATTTATGCTAGTATTCTCTATATGTTCTTTTATCTTAGTAGTATCTATCTTAGTATATTATCTATGCTAGTATTCTCTGTGTTCTTTTATCTTAATATTATCTAACTTAGTATTCTCGAACTTAGTATATTATCTATGCTAGTATTCTCTAAATGTTCCGTTTTATCTTAGTATTATTTAAGTGAACTCCTTTACCTTAGAATTCTCCATCTTAGTATTCTCTATCTTAGTATGCTCTAAGTGTTCTTTTATCTTAGTAGTGTCTATCTTTATATAATTCTCCATCTTAGTATTAAAATGCTAGTATTCTCTAAGTGTTCTTTTATCTTAGTATTCTCTTAGTGAACTCCTTTATCTTAGAATTCTATATCTTAGTATTCTCTAACTTAGTATTCTCTACGACAATACTCATTAGTTTCTCTATAATTTGATATTCTCGATCTTAGTATTCTCTATCTTAGTTTGCACTGTTTATTATATTATTCTGTATCTTAGTATTCTCTAAAATTGTTGTATATATGTATATGTGGTCTTATGTGATAATACTATGTTTGATGATGGGCATCAGCTATATGTCCAAAAAGGCTTTTGGTCCTTAATGAGTTTCGGTGAGAATAGTATTAACACTATGTGAGTCTATCTCAGTATGTCATACATGTTGACATGTTTGAGCCTAGTTGTGTATAATAGCAGTAAATATAAACTGACATTCTCTTCTTGGATTTGAACTTTCACATGAACATAATACTTGTTCTCACATCTGAAAATGAACCAAGAACGATTTATTTATTTGACAGTGACGTTAGACTTTAATGTATTGTGTATACCAAACAGCACGGACTGTATCTGCTAGCACAGTCTACCCACCGGTCAAGTGGTCACTTTATGAAGCAGGTGTCCATCCTTACTGCTCGCTGACCATTGTCCGCGCGTCAACTGTTGCTTTATATCTACATCTCACGTGCACTGCAAAGTAAGTAGTTTGTTTTCCCAGAACGCAAACCGAAGAGAAAGTTGTGTCTGACCACATTCTAAGTACAAAGGGACGCAACTATCTGAGGAATGAAGATATGTGTTTTATTACCTATCTGTCTCATTTTTGTAGTTAAACAATTGACACGAATTTGCGAGACAGTTAATTGAGTTAAGCGCTCGTGGGAATATTTATAGTTTTCGGGCATAATGAGATTTACCTCAAAGGATGTCGCGTTTAAGTAGAAATGTACGTTATGCAAGATCTCGCATTAGATAGCATTATGTACTTAAGAATGACATTTCTTTCAGAATGACATTTCTTAGGTGCTGAATTATCAGAGAAAAGTGTTGTAACTCCTTATTGTTGTATACGTACATATAGACTAACCAGTCTCTAACATAACGATGTAGTTTGTGGCACACCCCTTCTCACATGCACAAGAGGTAGGTATTGTTAAATAGAACGCCACGAAGAGCAAATAAAGCAAGCCTAAGTGATATCAATATACCCATGCAATGGCAACATCGGAACGGCAGAGCAGGGGCACATTCAAAGACGCAAGCGGCTTGTAATTCGCTTAGCTAAACTGGTTCCCTGTACCAGCTACGCTTCATACGACTCTTGAGACAGTGGCTAGTTTGGTATAAGCCTCTTGCGTATTTTAACGCAGCCCTGGTTCCGGTTGAGCCTTTGATACAATGGATAGTTTACATGTTAAATAAATAAAACGTTGAATATCATAATATTATCATTATCGTCCTTCAATTATTCATTGTATAGTTACATTATAATACATGGTGTTGGCGGGAATATAGTCTTCCGTTGAATGTTATAATAGTAGATTTGATAAATAGATGTAATAACTTAGACAATTATGTTAATCATGTGAATGGCTTACTAGTATTTCAATTTTATTAAGTATTATGCATTCTTGATATGAGTTAACCAATACCTTAACAATTTGTATACGTTTATTTTTACCTTCAGTATAGACTGCAATGTCAAGCTTCAAATACTAACGAAGAATAATTATGTACGTTGTTGAAATAATTATATTCATTGAGTTGTACGTGTATTAAAATTGGTTTTATAACGCCTTCGAGAGAGAAACATGTCACATCCGGTATTCATTTTTCCACACCATGAAATCGTGAATTTACATTCTTGTACATCAAGATAAACGTGTAATATGTAGTGGAGCCACTATCCACTCTATCTTGATACACTAACGAAATAAGAGATTGTGTAAAGTCATCATATTGACGTCATGCCTGTGTTGATGGTGCAGCCACACCAACGACATTAGGCTTGAACCCGGACTGCGCTGGCTGGAGAAGACACGCCACAGACACCATATTTATTACAAACCATCCCGCCAACATCAACACTCATCAGCGTCCTCTCAGAGAGAATGTCCGATGGAATGTCCACTGTGTTTGTCCACTCTGATGTAACCGTCACGGACACTGGTCAGTGTAAATATATCGTAAAAGTGTCCGTTAGCGTCCGTTATTAAACTGACCAAGACCCTGGTGCTTTAATTTAATTCTAGGGGAAGTTATTGTAACATGCCAGTTAGGATTGCGTTATTGTCCTTCTTTCAAATCCCTTCATGGACATGACATAGCTTCTGAATAAATGAAAGAAAATGAATTGTTTTAAATGTCGTTGATTTTGCCTGGGGAATGTGACTTCTCTCCACCAATGGCCTATCACGTGTGTTCCATCTATATATATTCTATCAATGTCTAACCTTCAGGTACAACTCCATTTGCCATTCCATTTACGTTCGAGAGGTTAAAGGCTGCATGTAACTGAAAGCAGTTTGTGTTTAATTAATTGACGTTCACCAGAGTTGTTCGTCCAGGGATTGGATCAATCTGATTTGGTGCTTCGATTAATTCTATCAGATACATGAAGTTCGTCTTCAAGTCTTGCGCCAACAATGAACTGGTCTAAGAATTAATCTATGTTGATGAGAATGTCTTGTTTCTTCTTCTATATATAGAATAAATCGATCAGGGTATCGTTTCTGGAAGCTCTCTTAGCCGCTAAGGGACAATAGCACTCTCTTAGCAATGCATTAGCTATCGGCAAAGAGAATGATATATGATCCCTTAGCGGCTAAGAGAGCTTCGAGAAACGATACCGAGGTTTGTAGATCCGGACCATCCAATGGAATTTGGCAACATCCAGTTAATATGTATACGTCGCCATTAATACGACGCTATTTCTTCCAACGGTTCGGCAGGTCTTCTCTGAAGATCCGCAAGACCCCCCCCCCCAAAAAAAAAAAATGCAAGACTCAAAAGAAAACGGTAGTTTTTCCCAACGTGCGTATTAATTGTAATTAATGTATTTCCTAGTCTGACTTCAATAACAAGTGTGTAGCATTGTTCTTAAGTTCTTAATTTCTCATTGTTCTTAAGTTCTTAATGACTCTTATTATAGGCTAGAGAGATAATGCTTTACCCTTTATTCAAGGCCACAGGCCCATAGAACATGTTACAATTCAGTAATGTGTATAATGACGGTAAAGTTTGAATGCATAAAATAAGTATTTTGACAGACTTAATATAATAATATCTGGACATGTAGAATTCATTAAATTAACAAAATTGGTATATAATGGTGTAGAATAGTATTTATGCGGCATCTATATTGTTTTCTTAAATCTTTAAATGACCATCATTATGGCTTTTGAAGCTAATTCAAAATCCATGGTCGACCGCAATTATGTACTCGTTCATTTTACGTTATAAAAAGCATTCCCAACGAAATATCCAAATATTGAACGGTATCATTGTAATTGATTCCAATGGATAAGATTGAATAAACGTATTTATCAGCAACAGGCACATACGATGTAACAAAAAATACATACGCAATCTGTTATAATACATCAATGTTTAACAACCCTAAGTAGTTTATTATCCAACACCATCTGATTAAATATGTATTCTTTTAATTATGTGAATGTGGCAAATATATTGTGCAATTTCTTCCTTTGTCGGTAGATACTATTCACTTAACTCTTCCGAGGTATGTATACACACGTTAATGAACCTGTATGTCACTTAATTTGTCAAATATTTGAACAGGCGGCAAACCTTATACTTTTAAATGGTAAAATATTTGTCCAATTTGTTGTCCTTCCGACAGGTGGAGGAACACAGAGAGGACACCATAGCGAGTAAATGTTATCTTTGACGACGGAAACTTTGCAATGTCTGCATTCTCTTATTGTCTACTTATCTCATCACGTCGTCTTTGAACTGCTCCCCGGTCGTCATAACCATTAACTGTAGGTATTCAGGACGTAAGTAAAACCTACATGTCAGATCTGTAGGGCGATTGGTCTGAGTTTGCCCATTGTTCTACTTTCACACATACTATCAGTTGAAGTCATCGGCGCGAGACAGCAAGAAGAAACAATCGGAACCTCGCCGGTAATTTGATTTAATAGTTAATCTTCATCTTTCAGCTGAAATGGCGCGCGACGGTGTGTAAAAACGAGCGTATTGTTCTCGCATGTCCGATTTCTCCCACGGTGCGGATTCTCAGAGTGGACATTGGCTGTTGCTCCGTCACGTGGTTGTGTCAATCAGCGGGCCCTGCCCCCCGGGAGAAAACTAAATGGGTGTCTCAACACGTGGGAAATATAAGCTGCCTGACACTGGAGAGGGAAGGTTGGATGGAGCCAGACGAGGATAACACGGCGATTGGGATTCAGTTGTATTATCACACAGAATTCTGGACTTATAGATGGATTTCTATACAACCGCCAGGTACGTACGTCCACAGACAAATGTACACGAAATATCGGTTTGTTTATGTTTTTTCTAGGTTTGTTTACATCCGTTGAATGAACCACTGTAGTAAATTAATCAAGAATAGCTTAGTGAAAGCTTTATTTATATTATATCTAGCATCACCGTTCCATTCCAAGTAATCTGCTGTACAGACATACTAGTGTATGTAGTATGTATAAGTATACCATCTATACTCACTGTCGTACGCCTACATTTGTAATGTTGTTCAGAGCAGAGATGTAAACATTAGGTTCATGGGAAGGACAGTGTTTACATATTTACTTATATCTCGTACATGCACACTTCTATAGATACATCAAAGACTATTAAGAAAGCAGTGTCATCCATCATCTATAAATGCACGTACTACCACGCAGTTATATAGAATTCAATGTGTTTTCATCATTTACCATCATCAGAAATTAATGACCACCTGTCTTGTTGCAGGTTATACTTACCTGTATTGTATTGCTACGACTTTAGCATGACGTAATGTATTTAAGTTTTTAATATTGCCATTGTTGCAGGTGCCTTTACACGGTGTTAATCTGGGCTATGTACACGGCTCAAACCAGGTCGCGGGGTAAGTAAACATGCACGTGTGGTGTATAGAGTCTTGTACGTTAATTCTTCTTTACTACGTACGCGCTGTACCCGAGAGGGCTCATCAAGTGTTGGAAGATAGCCATTAGTGAGGACCAGCAATGTAGTATAACACTGATAGCTAGGGTATATTAGACAACTATTGTGATTGAGCCGATATGTCGTGAAAGGGGTAATATATCAGAACATAGCCCTGCATGACGTAATTCGAGTTCTCCCGTCATAATTATTGCAGACTCATTTCATTGCAGTTAATGAACGTCATAAGAGAAGATGCTCACTTGGCATTAAAATTGTAATTATCCCTACAAATTTGTAGTTTATGTAATGGTCTGAATTGGTGAACTGAGCTAGAAAGATTAACTAAACATAGTTATACATAACCACGTATTCCTATGCCAGATCTTCTTTGCGCTCATATTGGAAGCACGTCAAGCAAGGGTAGTTTCAACACACCGAATGCTTTCTGTGTCTATCGTGTATGTAACTAGCTGGTAACTCTTCTGTATGATCGACAGAGCGTTTCCCTGTGAAACAGCTTTACCCCAGGAGAGTTACGTAACCCCCTCCTACACACGCGCACGCACGCAGCACCCACATACACCACCTCTCCCTCTGATCACTGTGTTAATGACGCCACATACAGAGACCATATACTTATACACGTTGAGGGCTGTATATTTCCAGCGTTATGGTCAGTGTGCCCACTAATTACATAGGATTAGTTAAGACTGGACAGTGCATGGCTTGACCATTACTATGACCATTATGGCCATGGGTTTTGGATAGCGTAGAAGGTAGATAGTCGAACTAAACCGAACCTGCTGGTTCGAGTTCTATTCTGGAGAGGAAACTAACTGTATGTTGCAACGTATTGATGCCTTTTGTCTAATTAGTTAGAATCATACGCTAGTAACAATAGTACAATGTTGTTGCGGTTTCTCCTCCCAGCATAAACATATCAAATCGATAGCATGGAAGTTCAATGTATTTTGTAATCTAGTATCTGTAGATAATTTTTCCCCAGCCATACCATATGTTTTCTTTCTGTTGCTACTACTGTTATTATTGATACCAATACTTCTATAAATAGGTCCAACGTTCTCATGTATTCCAACGCCAGTTGTCAACATTTCTGATTATGATCTTGATAACATATTGATACCTATAGAGAGTTATCTTTGCGCTCAGTACCAGCTGGTGCTAGCGTACCCCCACTGCAGGGCTATGTGCTACGCGTGTTGCATGTTTCATCTTATCGTAAACTGACAAGTTAAAATTTTAGGGATATAATCATGAAAGTTTCTCTAAGACTTGTATATATTAAAAAGCTATGAAATAAGAGAACGCCGCTACCGCTATGAATTGTATTGCGTTCTTATGTTGCAAGTGCCAATATATTGTCAAGCAATTATTCAAAGAAGTCTTTGACAAATTGCTGAGCTATTTACAAACGCCGTGATTTCACGTAGACATATGTCCGGTATAATGACAGCCTTGTATGGTAGCGTTGACCAGACCGGACATTATTCTCTGGACACGATGACCAGGGATATCATTAAGATATCATGTTCATGTCCAGCAATTCTTCCAGTAGAAACATGATCCCCCCCAAATAACCTTTTTCTGGACATATGTATAATTTTAAACATTAATTCGAATCGTGATCTTTCCTATTCATCAAATATCTAAATTTAAATAAGAGAACATGGTCATACAGCCACACAGGTAAATCGCGTACATATGTCGTACGTGTCACTCATGTCATTTAATTATGTCACGCAAAGAGTGCTGAACGATTACCGTACTGATGAGTGGTAATCTTACTCAACACTGCACGTGTTGGATCACTGAAAAGGTAAACAGCTTATTAACTCGACTTCTATCCTCATTATAGCATATACACATTGATATCAATATTAATCTGGGATTTGCTACGTAACGTATAATCTGATCACAATTACAGCTGGCCGGGATATTAGCTGTGTACACCGATTCCAATCCTCCAGGTAACACTCCCAGGCAATGAACATGGCAATGGTTTTCTGACAATGGTCTTCTGGCAATGATCTTCTGGCAATGGTCTTCTTGCAATGGTCTGGCGTGAAACAAATGTTGATGCTGGCAATCGTCTCCCAACACGCTGTTAATCGCATTCACTACAATCGTGTCCTAAAAATGTTATTCTTTAATAAGGAATATTTATTTTAAACACGAGTTTACTTCTCTTTAAATTAATTATTTTGTTATGGTTGTACTTCAATTTTATTTTCCCCTTTTCATTGCGTTTGATAGAATTCTATGGAACAGATTTCCAACGTTACTAAAGAAGTTCACAGCTAACGTTAATAAGTTTCCGTTTCAGTGCTCTTTCATTGAGTTAACCAGGGGCCCGTATTCTCGAAACTTCTTAGCTAAGAACTTCTTAGTGAGAAAATATCTCTTTAAAAAATAACATGAGCAGAAAACCAGTTAGGCAAATTCTTAGTATTTACGAACTTCTTAGGACTTACGAAGTTTTGAGAATACGGGCCCAGCTGTTTAATCTAGACGCATAGCAATATATTAAAACTTTACGTTGATGTTGGGTTATAAATAGTTTTTCCAAGGCATATAATCACGGTTTGTTGACATATTTCATGGTCAAACGTATTTTACCTGAAATTTACGTTAATATTGGGCAAACAGATATTTTTTTCCGTAGATCCCACTGGTTTCCAATATTTTCATGTTTTCATTTTTGATATTTGTTTATCGTCTTTAACGTTTAAGGGTCGCAACACCCTCAGCCGTGCTGGATAATAAACTGTCGACAATTACGGGCAATATATGCAGATGTATACCAACACATTCAGGTCATTCATACATTATTCATAGTAGTACCAGCAAGAAATTCGAGACAAGATTTGCAAATTCATGTACGTGTCATCGGTTCGCTCTCTTCGTGTCATCCTCATGAACGTGCGCGCGCGTGTGTGTGCGCGCCTCGGGAAGTGCGGAGGAGGGGGGACTCTGAATGGGGAGGGCGGGGGTGGTAATGTAGATAAGTCCTAGGATACATGCATCCATGCAGCTCGAAATCAAATCTCTCTTTCTTCCTCTAGGCGAGTTCAGTCGTAGGTGTATTTAAATAAGACCACATTTGTAGAAATAATTACTTCGTGGTTTCCTAAGGCAATATTATTTATTGATTATTGTAGCTCTTGTCTTAATTAATACAAATTATACCGAATTATTTGTTCTTATTATTGACTTAACGAGAACTGCATCGTATGGATTTACCCAAAATAACCTATATATATTGCACACAGTTGCGAATATATATAAAATAATTTAGTACTTTGCATTAATGCTTCCTATATAATGATGATTAGTTGTCTACATGCTATTCGGTTATCTTAGTGGTATTTTGATGTGCGTGTATATCGGAGTGGAAAACATTAGCATGAGCTTGACGGCCGTTCAGACCTTTACAGGCATGTCGGTTCTCGTTAATAATGGTTAAGTGTGGTATGGATGATATGTATGTATAGTTGCCTCTAATACACTGCCGAGGTGCCACCCACTCTTGTTGTGGACGATGCACCGTGACCGGCTACCAGATGCGGTACCCCAGATGCAACCAATGTTTGTAAATATTGCCTCCGACGGATGCCAGTATTAATAAAGTTATAGTGTATGGTCAGTTGGCCGCTGTCAGATGTGCAGATAAGTTGTCATCACCGACAGTACAGTTAATCAAGTATAAATGTTTTTTTCTCTTCTCCTTCTATCATTTACAGAAGTAATTCAATTACATGTAAACGTTAAAAACGTATACTGGTTGGGTTTGATTTCATTGGAATTCAACGTTGAACCATTAAAAAAAATATATAATGGTTACAGTTCTCTTTAAATTGATGTTATCGATGTTGCAAATACTATACAAGATGTGTTCTGTTCTCAGCTGCTACTGTGCGTGCGCACGTGGTGTTCAGATGGTGTTCAGGTGAACATCTACACCAGCGGCACGTTCAATAGTTACATGGCCGACGTTACTCAACTCGATCTGTTACTGTACTCGCATCCTCATTGTTACTCAACTAGATCTGTTACTACACTTGATTCCTCAAAGGATGCTCCCCACATTCTGAGGTCGAGGTCGGCGTGACCCGGTATATATAGGTACTGACCACAGAGTTAATTAGAGACCATATACCATGGTCAGACTTTATTGAACTTTGGCTTTATAGCTGTTGGAACAGAGAGGTAGCATTAACACAAGTAGGTAGGGAGCAGTAAACAACGCTAACGTCGCAATCTTTCACTTTATCTCGCGTCAATCTCAGTCGCCTCATCGTTTTTGATGGATGTCCATTTTCATCCGCCTCACGAGAGAGTACCTATTATCGTCCTCGATATAACGCACGTTTGGAATTTTGATGGCTTAGAAGACATGTTTCCCTGTGCCCCGGTCAAGTGGTGAGGTAGCAGATAGATGTCAAGTTGAACAATGCTTATCTGATAGGACTAAACCGTCCATCAAAAGAAATGAAGCGGATATAGTTTTATTTCGCACCGGATATGTATTGTTGCAAATGTGTCGTAATCTACACAGAGACTGAACATTTAATTAATATTCACATATGAAATAATATATAAGAGTTAACGAATTGCCAGTGATTCGTGATATCTTATTCGTGATATCTTATTATTTTTAGATTAGGCCTCGAAATTACGAAAGTTGTTTTTTGAGTACAAGTTCTTGCTGAACTAGAGGGTCTATATGTTCACAAATTCCCATATACAATTTGAGCTTGAGCATGAAACCGTACTCAAAAAGTTTCTAAATAAGGAATATAGTTGCTGCATGCATGCAATCAGAATATTGTGTCCCTTTGTGTCGATATTATTACCTTGTTGAAAACCTTGGTTTATTGATTTCCAAAAATAAAAAGAGTGTGCAATTTTCGATGGAATGTACATTCGCCATTCACAGAAAAACAATCCTCCTTTCACCTTCTTCGCTGATCCATAACTGACATATCATGCCATGATTATGAACTTCACCTCGCTCTTTTAATTAGACAACAATAAAACACTGTCCTGATTATTCCCTCGGGCCACTCCTCGGGCCAAGAAGACCCCGCCCATGTTTCACAACCATCCCGCAGTGGCGGATCCAGGATTTTTGAAAGGGGGGTGGCTAGTACCAAGGGGCTGTCAACTACTAAATTATAAAATACTTCCAGGATTGCAAACTCCGTTATTCAAGAGCACGGAATCCGTTATTTCTATGGGGTTTGGGGGATAT
>JAVCKZ010074509.1:0-13395 GCA_034780755.1 Lepetodrilus elevatus
TCACTCTGTAGAGTGTAGTATAAGGATATATTTTCACTCATATATTCCGCTATCCTACTGCCAAGCGTATAATAAATGGTATTATTATTTAGTATTCTTTTCCATTTTCAGAAAATTGAAAGAACGATTATCAAAAATGCACCCGGACGCATTTGCAGGTACATAGAATGTTCGTACCATACATTCATTATATGCAAAATTACCATTATCACCTTTTGTGTATGTGCACTAACTATTTATGGCTTGTGGAAATTCATGTCTCAAATCCTTGAATATGTAGTGATTTTATGATCACTTGCTTTATATTTGTGATTTTACGTAACTGATTTGAGATTTTTTATGTAATTATATTTGTGATTTTAAAGCAACTTCTTTGTGATTTTATAATAACTTCTTTGTGATTTTATAACATTTATAAATTTAGGTAACTTATTTAATTGCTCTCATACTTCTCTGTCACGCCTCATTTAAAGATTATCCTTATTTACACTCATTGCTATAATTAATTGATGGTTTTATTTCCTATGTAGCTTGCAGTAATGTGTACAGCTATATAGAGGAGGAGGAACAGGCAGACAATGAACAGAAATCAGAAAGCACAGGAGCTGACCTTCCACCACAGGCTGAGGCCAAAGTCATAGCAAAGGTCGCTCCCAAGACACAGGTCAAGGTCACTGCAAAGACACAGGTCAAGGCCACTCCCAAGACACAGGTCAAGGTCAAACCCAAAGTTGTTATAAAGGTCGTACCTACTGTGGATGTCAAGAAGCCTTCAATACAGTCATGACATATTGTTCAAAGATATTCACTTTCCAACATTGCAAATACTTGGAAAAGACAAGATTCTATTTCCGCCGGTGTAATGTAGAGTATATTGTGTAGCGTCTGTGTTGCAGCATGACAATTTCATCCCAATAATATAACATTTAAGCATCAGCATATATCAGATTAAGTGTTTGCCTGACATATGTACAGTAGACCTCGTATATAACGGCCTCGCATAAACCGGACACTCGCCTATAATGTACTGAATCTGCTGTAGAAGTCCTGATCATGTCTAACACTAAATACAGTATATGCGTATAATGGACTTTTCTTATAACAGACAAAAATAGCGGTCCCAATTAGTATGTTATATGCAAGGTCTACTGTATTTGTACATGGAATACTAAGTAACTCATCTTTCCAATTAAATATTTAGAACATCTTGCAGCTCTCGGTGTACATGCACGTAGAAATGTTTGACCCCTGTTGACTGTACATCGGTCACTGTGGTTGTTGTTGAATTCCTTGCAGTGTGTGCAATTACATTGTTCTATGAAGTCTGTGATATTATCAAGTCAATGGTAAGCATGTTTTGTGTTACAGAGAAGCAAACATATTGTGTTTACTCCCTAGTTGGAATATATGCTGGTCACGTGCTTGGTTGAATGACATTTAGACTTTTAACGGCAAATATCGGTGGCTTTTGTTTGTGAAAATTCAAGTGATCACAATGTCAATTACAGCAAATTTTGTCTTTTTTATATTTCCAAGGACGAAAAGTTGCATGTGGTAGCACAATGGTATGAGGTTTGGACTTCCTAGGGGCGGACATCAGTGTTTGCAAAAGTTACATTTCTGATGTGTTATTGATGGGATGCACCGTCTATAGAGTTGCAATGCAGATATCATGGTGCTTGCAGGTATACTGAAACATTCAGTGCTAAGGATGTTGCGGGTTTCCTCCTGCCATAAACTGACAAGCCGTGATATACGTGAAAGAACCTTGAAAGCGGCTCTAAACCCCAATTTAAAAATAATAAAAAGGGAAAAAAAATACTTGTAATGTCAAAAGTTACACCCAGTACATGGCATTATATTTTCTCAGTTATTGAATGTATTCTTCACAGAAAAACAAATTATATGTACCTGTACTTCTGAAGTTCTGAGTATCGTCTATTTGTTAATGTGGTTGTCTTATGAATCGACTAGTTCGTTATGTGTAAATTTTGTATGAATATGGTGAATAAATGAGAACATTGTGAATGAATGAGAAAATGGTTAATAAATGTGAATAAAAGAAAATCGTGAATAAATGAATGAATATGATATCTTTTGTTGAGTTTTATTTTCATAATATATAGCCAGCAGAATAGTGAAATAATTTGAATCTGAATGATGGATGACACCAGAGACAACAGTCTATGTTCAGTTCACAGTCTTTCATTTACACAACTCTGTCATTTACTATCAGTAGCATAGCTGCAATTGCCCAGCTTCAGTATGCTTGTGATAACTGGCCATGTAATAACACTGGCCCTATACATGTACTTGCATAAATATCTCAATACTAGTATCTATCAACAACTATGTTTACTATCGCCTGTATATACTGCCTATAGCGCTATGAGCATGCCTTCGTAGGTTCAGTAGTGTGGAGTTTTATTATAGCTTACAAATGGACATTTTATTACCTATAAAAAATATAAAATTCTATAAAACATTTGTTGGCAGAAATTTCCACACCTATTTATTCCCCTCAACAGATATCCCGTCTAAATGTACGTAATGACTTTTCCATGTGTTAATCATGCAAACAGACAATGTCATCGATCCAGAATATTCCACAAAAGATATGTTTAACACTAGTACACATGCTGCAACGGTAATCCATACACATGTGTGCAAGCTTGTAATGTATACAGATTGTATATGTCACTGCAATGGGAACGTATTATGGCTGTATGCTAGGGTACGTTAGTCAAATAAATGGCAAAACATAAGTGTCGGAAAAATTACATAGATCTGTCCCAAATAACGCTATATAAATATGACTCCATGTATATTATATAGCACTGCATCCAATGTGCATAATTATGGCATCAGTTGAGACATCAGCATTTCTAAAATTAAATCCAATGTATATCCTCAAACTCGTGAGATAAATATGATAATGGATACTCGTTTAGTATTATCTATACATGCATATGCATTACGATCTACTCGGCTTACGATCTACTCGGCTGTATAATATACATAGGCTATGTAACACATGTTCTTGGTTCAACAAGAATCAGGTTCTGGTCCATGAACGATTGATATCAACGTTATAATTTATATAGTTAACTTTTATGGTTCAAATGGCAAATTTGAAGCTCCTTTGATGTAGTGTTAAATAAAATGTATGTCGTCAATATTATGGGAGAACTCCGTAGCGACATTAACGACAATATCTCAATACATTAGATTAAATATCCGGCCATAACCTATATATATATATATATATAACGACCACATTGATTGATATACTATTTAATTGAATCTCGTTTATTTCTCACCTGATTAATTATGTTTGAGTTCAATACCGGTTTACTGACTCACTTTTTATTCAATAAATATTAAGAATAATTTGTATGTCACGCTTTCGAAATGTTGCCGCTACAATGAACATCTTACTTCGATATTAGTTGTTACTCCCTTGCCCGGGGTCATTCGACACGGTCACACCCAGTGGTGTGACCACTGTGGCGAGTAGTATTCCATGTACACTTAATTGATTCACACAGTATTTGTGTTTAGATTAAATTGATTATCACAGCCAAATGAAACCATTAGTTTAGTCCGTATTGACTACAGTTACCGACACAGTGATTTTCCAATAGGTTTATAAGGCAGCATTCCCATTACGTTTGTATGGATAATACGCTATATAAATATAGGCAGTTTTTGTCCTAATAGACCATAGCAAATATTGAATTAATGAGGATCGTGATTTGTACCGGCGTAACCCGATTTACTCTGGTATTTCAGAGCGAAGCAACGTCGGTAACTACGGTAAGACACATTTTGTTTTTAAAGTTGGCCTGTTTATTAAATTGCGTTGAAATTGGCTATACTGTAACCAGTATAGTTTAATGAAACAGTTGTTAATTATTACTCATTGAACATAGCTGGATAAAACCTAGTAGTTGGTTCAGTTTCACTAGGAACATTAATTCATATACACGTATATGTAAATTGCTTATCCTTGTTTGTAATGGGTATTATTAGCTCGAGAATCCTCTAGCTGTAACTGGCCATATGAGACTGTTTATACATGTATAGCCATGTAAGATGGCTATACATATAAAAAGTCTCATATGGCCAGTTACAGCTAGTGGATTCTCGAGCTAGGGTATTATATGATATCATTATTATTATATTCGTGATATCATGTCAACCCAAGATAGACAGGCTTATAATAGCTATCTGTATAACACTATAATCCATGTATAAACATATGCGCTAAGCTTAAAATATGCAGGCATATAAAAAGGTAGAAATATATAAGCAGAGGTTAGCATTGTGTGAAGGCTATATAATAATATTACAGATACCGTAAACTGTCTGAGAAGTAGGTTTGGCGAAAAATAAAGATTTTAAGTTTGGATTAGAAGACTTTCAGGGATTCATAGAGTTTAGTGTCGGGTGGGACCTGGGAGGCATCTCCCCTAGGGATGGGTACAATTCCGAGCTTCGCTTACTACATTATTACCAAATCGGAGTTAGGTCACGTGGGCTAGGCAAGATGGGTTGGAGGTTGTTCCACGCCTTTACAGCAGTACAGTGTATAGGCAAAGGGCCGACCTTTCGCTATATCTCACAGTATATTATTTTGGAATGACGAGGTTACTATGGTGTTCTGAGAGACATTGGTGGTAACGTGTATACATGAAATAATTTACATCAAAATTAAGATGCTGCAATTTAGAGATTTAGGTAAATAAACTATTATAATTGCAAGAATATATCCTGTCTTTATTGTCGACTTTGAGATATCTTCAAATGGTACTGATATTGCGAAAGGTGAAGCATATTTCTTTGTGTAGGCTATGTGGTTGACGTGATTTTCCATATCCAATTCATTAACAAAGATAACACCTAGAGTTGTGTTTGACTTGGATAGGATGAGACATCGCTCTCTCTCTCTCGCGCTCTCTCTCTCTCTCTCTCTCTCTCTCTCACACACACACACACACACACAGTCACACACACATGAATATACACATACATGTGCACGCACGCAAACACACACACATACACGCACACACACAAACCCAAACACACACACACATATGAATATACACACACACATGCACGCGCGCGCGCACGCACACACACACACACACACACACACACACACACACACACACACACACACACACACTACATAAAGTATATTTCCAGGTTCACCATGACCGTGTTCAGAACAACGTGCCTCCTCCTACTTGTGTTACTCCAGGCTTCTGGGGGACAAGCACTGTTCAAACAGCACTTCTTTGCGCGCATATCTGACACCGACAGGGCGTTCACTTCCGGTTCCGTGGTACTCTCGATGACGTCAGAAAGCTCTATAGACTGTGCCATGTCATGCTACAAGATGGTGAACTGTGCCTCCTATAACGTCAAAACTGAGGGGGATGGCAAGGTCACGTGCTCGCTTCTGTCAGACATCCCTCTATCGCCCATAAAGGACCTCTCGGTTAGCTCAGGGGGAGAATATTTTGAAAAGGTTTGTGAATATTTGATGACCGTAAACTAAAGGACACTTATAACCCCTTACAAATATGCCTCTTCATATAAGTAGCCTAATTGTCTTGTGTGCACACGGTAAATTGTAATGGACATAGTTTGTGCTAATGCCTACGTCTTCATCCGCTTCATGATGAAGGGCTTACTAAATAGCAGTATCAGCGAAATACTCCTCTAAATCACAGCTCAATTCAAAGCCAAAAATGCTGTTCTTCATTTTGGTTTAATCAGGGACGTTAATCACATGGCTATGTACAAAGGCCTAGTATATGAAGCATTGGTAACTTAATGATGGATATTTAGAATATCTTAGACAACGATCAATCAAAATACCAGGAGGCCTATTCTCGAAACGTTCTTACGAATATCATAGCCTAAGAACAGTTATATACACTAGTATAATATGGCTACGAACGGTTCTTAGGCTAAGAAATTCGTAAGAACGTTTCGAGAATAGGCCCCCAGACATTTAACCAATCCAGTTATGACTACAGTAATGTTTATTTCCGACATATTGCCGATATTCATACCCCATGCATACAGCACCATTTTGAAGTGTTTTGTTTTGTTTTTGTTATGGTTACTTATTTCCTCAGGATGATCAATCTGAATATTCTCTAACATAATCCATGGCGGTATAAAGATAGCGATCTAGGCAAATATTGATAAACTCAAGTGGCTTTATAAGACATATGATATACAGTTAGCTTTGTATTATTTTACCAACAAAGAACGTATTCCAAATGTCTACAGACTCCTGGTACGTATACCCTTCAAGAAATTGCAGACTAATTTGAAAAGGAATGGAACCAGATTCCGAAATTTGGTAAAAAGCTTCCATAGAAATATTTCTGCCGTCCTTAATTTGTTTTGTTGATCATACAGGCCCTATATTATAATGTGATTGACATGGTACATGTTTCTCTTTCAGACATGCCAACTTAAGTTCAGACCTGCTGCCGCTTTGGCATACGAGGAGGAAGGCACCATTATTCCAGGCTTGATCTACGCCGGCGCCAACGACGGCCGTGACATCTATCTCGTCCAATTCTCCCAAAGCAACGACGTCATCAGCGTCATTTATAATGGCACGGTCATCGAGAAGGCAAAGGAATTCAGCCGCCTTATCGGGATGGCTAATTTCCGGCTGGCGACTTATTATATTAAGGTCTACCTGCTAGGTAATACTACTACTACTACTACTACTACTACTACTACTACTACTACTACTACTACTCCTTTTATTATCCTTACCATCACCGATTCACCATCATTACTATACCGTCTTCTTCCCCACCACCACCATCTTCATATATTGTCTTCAATGTACAGACAACCCATTACTATACCGTCTTCTTCCCCACCACCACCATCTTCATATATTGTCTTCAATGTACAGACAACCCTTTAAATGGAGACACACTAATGCAAATGACCGTAAATATCAAGCCGGAAGAGCAAAATCATAAGGACACTTAACAGCTAGTCATTCTATTACTTATAGTAGGTTATAAACCACCAACTAAAATCCCATAGACGACAGTGTTAACGTATTTATGCATAACTACTGATTCAGTCAAACATATACCGCAAAACAACCTTCAGTGCAAAGTCCAGTTCCCTAACAATGTAGAAATCAAAGAAAAAGCACATAAGTGGCTTGTTTACATTTCACAGGAACTGGCATGACGTCACCGTATGTTCGGAATGAATGTATTGCTGTAAACGTCAACTATGATAAAGACCACAACAAATAACAAATTAGGTTGTCATGTAGTTCACATTTAAAGTTTTTAATCAGCTGGGGACTATACTTGTCAAGTATAGTGGAATTACGATTTCATAACCAATTCAGAGCCCGAAATCCCAGTATATGTGCAGTATTCAAATAATGTAGTGCTATATAAATGCACTTATCAAGAAAAAGGTAAGCACCCCCGATTTTGATTTTGAAACTAACAGACGTATTGCTAATACTATTGGATTGTCCCTTATACCTATTCAGTTGGCAGCTATGGTTCCATTGGCATGAGCACATGTGTCAGATACCAACACCTCTACTATATTACCTGCCGGATTCTAAGATCACTGCTACATTACCTACTTGTCTGGTCAGACTTCATATCAGTGCCAATACTATATTACGTACTTGTCCTGTCAGATTTCAACACCTCTGCTTAGACCTACATGTCCTTTCAGAAGGAGGAGAGATTCGGTGTGTCAAGAAGAAGGACGGCGTGTCAACCCCATGCTTCTCAGACGCTCAGAAGTCCGTCAAGAACGTCTTCGGGACCGACGACGTCAATGCTTTGCTGCCAACGAAGACGAGCGCTGGGGTCATGGCGTTTGGTTATTCCAAGGTCACCGTCATGGATGTCAGAATCACTGGAGGATGGACCGTGAACAAGGTCATCGACCTCACTCCCGGAAGTCAGACAAGCGGATGGACAAACGTGCCCCGTGGCATTGTGGGAGCAGCGTGGGTGGCGAAGACGGGCCAGACAGGTGATTATGTTTATGATACGGCCGTATTTATCACGAGGTTCTACTACGTTGTGTACAACTTTGAAAATGACGCCATCTTGAAGAGGGGGCACCTTTGCAATCCGCTGGACAACTAAACGTGCACGTGGTCTGTGTTTTCATTGTCCGTCCATCGGCAAATATATTATGGACACATTCAGCTTACCTTATTATTTATTAATTCATACTTCAAGTTCAAAATAAATAGCATGCCTAATCTCATACAATGATACAATATCGCATATCAAATGGTAAATACAACTTATTGTAAGCAGTAATCCATTAGAAATAGGAAACAAGACATTTTGTTTGGTCATACGACACATATTTTGATCTCTACGAATAAGTGTTGAAAAAAGCAACTCCGGAATGCAGTATTTCAAAGGGAGTGACGGAGGGAGTGACGGAGGGAGTGACGGAGGGGAGGACGCACTGTTAGGAATGTTCATGCTAATACCACGTATCGCCGTTATGCAGACAATAATAGGTTGTAGCCGATACATGTTTTCAATATCCAACGAACACGGCAGGTAATCAGTAGTAATACAGTTTCACTTGATATAAGCTCCTGTTATGTGTTAAGTTTAGTTTTTCGATATTTCGCTCATTGTAGAAAGATGAATTACCAAGAAACTGAGACAGTCTATCCTCTAGTCTACAATTTAGTACAATATTCCTGGTTAAAAAATAATGCTAAGTTGCATTTTTATTACAAAATATTTCTCATAAATTTATTTTGGGGCAGATAAAGCGATCAAATATATAAAGGATCAGGAGATTATTCCTATTTTAGAGATGTCATTTTGCAATCTAATAAAAATCAGATCTAGTTTCGCTCCTTAAACGTGTTGATATTCTATTACGAAACTGTGAACAGCAATGTGTCCAAATATCCGTGCGTCAGTTAATTTCGAATCTGATTTGAAAGAGATTGGTAATTCTGCGGTTCCATTAGAAGGTACTGGACAATGTCAGACATCCAGGGATGCTCAAACTGTACCAGCCATCCAAGAATGGTCATACTGTATCACATACTATAGTGCAAATACTGAAGGTATCAATAACGTTTTAGAAAAGAAATATCACTAGTATCAGCTAGTCAAGTGGACATGCAAAAAAAATGGCAATGTGAATTCTTGAATTATTCATACTAGTACAAATACTGAAGGTATCAATAACGTTTTAGAAAAGAAATATCAGCTAATCAAGTGGACATGCAAAAAGCTGGCAATGTGAATTCTTGAATTATTCATACTAGTACAAATACTGAAGGTATCAATAACGTTTTAGAAAATAACTCTCAGCTAATCAAGTGGACATGCAAAAAGCTGATAATGTGAATTCTTGAATTATTCATACTAGTACTAATACTGAAGGTAATGTTTTAGAAAAGAACTCTCAGCTAATCAAGTGGACATGCAAAAAGCTGGCAATGTGAACTCCTGAATCATTCTGTTACCAATTTTCAACGTTTCTAGAATTTTGCCAGCGTTGTCAGGTTTTCTAACAACGAAAGGATATGCCGGGAACAGATCTCGACACCATCGCTTCTTTACAGAGAATATGCCCACCCCGACGTTCTGCCTGTGGTTGTAGGACAAGGTAGCACACATGTCCACGTTGAACTCCTGCTGGAGAATGATCTCAGTGTTGCAGGGAACTGCGGCCATCATGTTCTCGAACGGACGAAGCTGCAATGGAAAGACTTCAGATTTTCTGCTGAAGAAATGTTGAAGGTAACCGTCTGTCAATCCCCATACATACGTAGAATCTTCAGAGAAAAAGAATATATCAACATTTGGCCATTTGAAGTTGACAGGAGGCTTAGAAGCAGGGACATCTGTAGGAAAGAATTTCCATTGAACTCCGCTAGGGCTGTATAGTGCATAACCGGGTATATGCGTCAACACGTGACGTAGTTTCCTCCAATCAGAAGCATTCACAGCGATATCTACGTCATCGTCCCAGGGAATGAAGCCATGGTGACGATAGGAACCCAACAATGTCCCGCCACATAAAAAATAAGTAATGTTACTCCAGTTGCACGCTTGTATAAATACATTCAACGTTACTAGCATGTTCGTCCTTTCTAAAGTTGTCATCGACGGTAAAAAACTAACGTCGATATCCGTTCGATTTTTGGCTTTTTTCAGGTTCATCGAGTAAGTTTTATTAATATACTTAGCCGTTTCTCCACACGTAATATGCACAGGAATAGATACATTCTCCATTGGACTCACATCAGGCTTATCAACGTCAAACTTCTGAACTGATACGTACAGGAGATGTAAATGTGTTAAAGGAGCATGCCGCCAAGAAACAGGCACCGCCATGAACACGCCAAAGATCATGAACACTACACAGGCGAACATCACCAGTTTTCTATGATTCCCAAAGAAAGTCCAGACGTTTTTCAGACCGTTGAAAGCCATAATAACACACAGCTTCCACGGGCGTGTACGGAACATCGTCATGGCGTTGAGCTGGCCAATCTAGAGCACATTGGCAAGGGAGTATACCAAGGTTTCAGAAAACATCGTCATGGCGTTGAGCTGGCCAATCTAGAGCATACTGACAAGGAGTATACCAAGGTTTCAGGAATGAGGTACGACATGTCATATCACAGTATTGACCGGAATGTATCCTCTAAACAGGCATGTCTGTTGGAAGTAGTTTGCACAAGCAGTCTCGTCCATCTGTTGTGAGTAAAGACGTACATCTGAAACAACAAACACCAATATAGTAACTGGAGGACACGCTTAAATAACACGTGCTATTAATAGAGAGCATATTATTAAAAAAATACGTGATTCATTTGAACTAACTATAAATACAAATAAAACAGTAACTTATGTGGAATACTATAGAAGTATAAAGAGAACAATTTACAATTACAAGTCGTGCATCGGAATTGTTTGAACAAAACATGTACTGATCAATACATTTATAACAGATGGCTGTTTTATTGATGTCTATTATCAAACCTGGACACCATATGTCACGAAGCTTTCGTATCCACCAGCTGACCACTATATCTATATCATAGACATAGCCACGATAGTGCTACGGTCTGTTTTAGACTACTTAGTGGATACTAGAACGTCGCGAAACGACAGCATGATGTAATTATTTGTATTACATACAAACATTCGTTCAGACTTCTAGCGTAGCAGAATGATGGTTTATGTATAACTTCACGTGTCAGAAGAATAGCTACTCAGATGTTGACTACAACATGTCGGTATTGACAACGAATATTTAATTAATGGCCTGTTAGATGCCAGCTGCATACGACACTGTCGCGAACAACAAATTATGTACTATAAGCCATTAACTTTAGTGTGACCTGTAGAGTGGAAAGAATATTACGATAGAAATCATGTTTCACCCTGACATACTTCCCATCACAAACACTCTAATTGTGTCTGTTGTAATGTTGTAGTACCATATCTATTGGTAAATAGTCGTCAGCGTACGTACAAAACAGCCCTCTAAACAACCGAGATACACGAGACATCCACCCCTAATTATAGAATAATAAATAAATAAATAATAATAATAATAATATTAATAATAATAATAATAATAATAATAATAATAAGATATATTATTTTAAAATTGGGGTTTAGAGTAGCTTTCTAGATTCTTTCACTTCTATCACGTCTTGTCAGTTTGACCGTCATAGTATGGATATTCACAGAAGTATGAACGATTTGAAAGTGCTGGTTATATACTTATATACGGTACTGCCAATTATAATGTTGTAATTGGACGTCTATCTACAGCTGCTCTAGCTGCCTATACATGCCATGTACTGGATTTTAGGCTTGTTGCCACTGAAGCTATATTTCCGCTTTCAGTAGGATATCTTTCTCATGCCACTTTCTAAGCTATTTTGCTTCTTTCTAGGCTATATTGACGATTCTAGACTATTGGCACAAGCGGACACCTCAGCACAGATTCCTCACGGAGTAACGTCAATATGACAAATCGGTCCCCTGGATGCTAAAAATAGTTTCGGAAAGGCTGCTTCGGTTGTTAAATCGCGACCTCTTCTATACATCATCCGCGTGACAAATGTTCACCGACCCCTCGAGTAATAACAGGGTTGGCTGTATAATTATGGCACAAAACGCATACTGTAACCATGATGAAGCTGTGTGTCATATATTCGGCTAGTAGGTGATCATGGCTCGCTTGGAACTAAATACAAGGACATGCACGTCATCAGCAGGGACTGGCGGGTCATTATGCGTGTACATATAATATAACATTGACGTTTCAGTACATCTCTATACCTTCAAATACATGACAATTTATGCAACCAAAACCTCTATGCAATATGAATAATAATAAATAACGATGCACGTTATTGTTATACTATGTAGATTAGGCCTAATACAATATGCAACAAAATGTAAATAACGATTTATCGAAGACATTCGTCTGCAGCTGGTATGCATCCCTTTAACTACGATAACGTCGCCACTGTAGGCTACATGCATATGGGTTCCTGGCAAAGAACGGTTTGTTTGGGAGCAGTAACCTTACCTCTCGGTGTATCTGACCTATATTGGATCTCGGCACAGGAGGCTACCATTTTGTAGCAATGGGAACTGAACATAATGGCGCGGGGGGTTTATCGATTGAGGCATGCATCATGTTGGGAGCTAGCACGTGATGTTCATAATTACAAGATGATAATTTCTGACAGCTCAGGAATCGCGCGTTTTCATCAACCATCGACTGTAAACACGCTCCATGTCGAGCGGATTCACGAAGATTTACGCACAAGACTGCCGTTAAAATCGCCGACAGTCGGATGGCGAATGGGAAACACGTACACACAAATCAGCTAAACTATTCAAAATGAAATCTGCACTTTTGTCTCCTACAGAAGGCAACGATGTAGGCCCTACGTACCTTCCTTCCCATAGTCTAGCATAGACAGGCACCGACAGCGCAATGCCACGTCGGCCTGACCCTGCTAATATTCCATATACATTACAAGACTCTTCTCCCTGCATCCTCACAACAAACACACGCACACACCCTTTTGCATGGTGGCGGTACAAATGCCAAGCAGCTGAGCTTTAAATATCGATCTATTCTCTGTCCGTCTTAAAACGAAGTGAGAGCTACATACTACTACAGATAATATCTAGGGAACCGCTGGTCTGTGTGCCCGCGGACATTGTACATACATTGATCAAGATTACAGCACACTATTAATATTACTATTATTATGAGAGAGAGAGAGAGAGAGAGAGAGAGAGAGAGAGAGAGAGAGAGAGAGAGAGAGAGAGAGAGAGAGAGAGA
>JAVCKZ010074520.1:0-13391 GCA_034780755.1 Lepetodrilus elevatus
CACACACACACACACACACACACACACACACACACACACACACACACACACACACACACACACACACACACAACCACCACATACAGAGGAAGAGATAGATAGACATGAACATACATGAATGAGAAAACGAAATTGAGACATTTTAAAACTGTTATGAAGAGACATCCTCACAGCCTAACAGTGGGGAGTGGTCTTGGAATTCTGGTAGATGACATCTTCTAGATACGGTTCCCAGTAAGCTACTGGGGTCTCCTGAATGCCGAATGGTCTGATCTTTTGTTGTAACACAAAGAAGCGTCCTGGGATTCTGATACATAAATATAGCAAAGGAGAAGTCGTCCACTTTGATACGGAATCGCTGCCCTTCCCAAGCGTTTCAAGTCACGCTGCGCACACTTTCATCCCAGTCTATTAAATATGAGACGTGACTGACGCCGCTGTCATCGGAGGGTCGCCTCTGTGACGTAACTCTCCCGGTGGTCAGTGAGGGGTCGTAGCCCCCTTTAACACTGTCATGTCACGTGACGGGAGTAACTGTGTGTCCATTTAAATCCTGTTCATATTTGACGCCGGTATCAGAAGCGTTTGACTTTCGTGATTTCTGTAGCCAGTGGAAAGGAGGCGAGGGCGGAGGGCTGGGCCTGGGACGATTATGCGCTGGGACGAACAAACAAAACACCGTCAAAGTGCAACAGTTGCAGCTCTATCGGTTGCGTGGATTTCGACAGCGTGTGAAACACAAGTCGTGACGTAATGGCGGCCGAATCTAAGGAAGGCGATGGAAGGGTTTACCGAGTTAGGACAACACATCCATGCAACAATTAAGCTACACATGCTTCGCAAATAGCATATCTATAAAAACAAAAACAGCTGTGAAAATGGACATGTTTATTTAATTTATATATGCGACAACACTTAATAGGTACCACGAGGGAAGATGTACCAACGTAAACTCTCGTTCTAAAATGTTCTTTTTATTAAGGTAACTTTGAGTCAAATTAAGCATGATAAATTACAATCATATAAACAGTATGCGTGACGAAAGTAGCACATTTTCCTCCCCTCTCATAGTTTAACCAATCGCAATGTGAGAATGCAACTCTTTGAATTGTATTCATCACTTCTTTCCAGCCGTCGCTCTGCTTTTCACTGCGATAACGCTACACGGAGGTCTCGACATATAACTAGGAAACGATCAATCCCCCAACCTACGTATATGATATAAATAAACAAAAATACAAAATGGTCCCGCTTTCTCAGTTATAAGGACGTACTCCTCGATTCTGTGTATTGTAATCTGGCGCATACTCCTACGCTGTGTTGCCACCAACAGAACAAAACGGTGACGTGATGTAACTCGCTTTCATTGAAAGGACATCCACTTCGCTTTTGATGTGCGAGAATGAAATAAATACTATTCAGATTGTCTTGTGCTGGTTCGTACGGTGACCGTTTGTACTTGATTGTGGTATACAACCTGGCTCTATATTGATGTTTGTGGTGTAAAGCAGAGCTAGGGCGTCATCATGGCTGAGCCAGCGTCATCATGATGACTGTAATGACCGCCAGACACTTGACAACAAATGGCCAAATCGTGTTTTAATATCGGACCCGGCTACGCCCTTGGGTAGCTTTAGTAGAACATAAAGTCATAACAGTGTTTGCATAGATACTGAAGATACCATTGACAAAGCAAGGATAATACCTGATGCCTGGCCCGCTTTCGTATATATATCAGGTTGCATTTTCATGACAACTCATGTTTACCCCATGCCAGAAGTGGGCACCGACAGCTACTGTTTGTATGAAGACTGCTGCAGAGGTGTGGCAAAAGCTGGCAATGTTAACATCCTTAACTGTGCTTTAGTTTGTCCAGTCGTTAGGACAATATGAGCAAAGCGAGAGGCCAATGGCCACCTTTACTTAAGACTTTGCGGACTGAGTACGAATAAAAGCTACAATTTAAACACCGAACGCACCGGCTTTTTTCACGGACCTGGATTTGCCAGCTTACTTGAACAATAACGCGCCTGGCCGTGTCAAGGTAAAGCAAGAGAAAAGGAGGGGAGGGTGGGCTGAGGGTTGGTATACTGGACAACGCTCTCAACACCATAAACTTGCGATAAACTAAAATATACATCCAGCCAATTATATACCATGTATTCCCAGCGCTGTCAATTATATACAACTACACGGAAACACCCAAAACCCGACCCACGCATTGGGCATCAGATACAGTACAAACTGACCAATTATCATCGGTCATCAGAGAGTTCGAGAAAGATTCCAGAGAAATGTACAGTACTTATAAGTTCGACCTCATTCCTCTGTTAATTACGGGTACGATTATCTCCAATCACTGATAACTTGCGCCGTCACAGCTGCGTGTACAGGGTGAATTAGTAAACACGGCCTTATCTTCTTGATATCGGAGCTGCAAACAAACGTCCACGCATACCAATAAGCAATGTACATGTTGATTCATCAGGGGATATAATTACACTAAATTACCCTCATCAGGACATCGGCGCATGTTGGTCATTCATATGTCACCGAATTGAGAAATACGAGTAACCGACGAACGTGTGTTTCTCTGTGTCTTATCGTTTTATCGATATATTAGTCTGAATGAAAGTTATTGGCATTATACTATGTAGACTGGGTCTGTGTATAGATTGGAATTGTATATTGAGAGCAAACTTGGCCGTGTATAACTACCAAAGAAAGTATATGAACTATATAAACTCTGTATGTATGTTATATATTATCACGGTATATTATCTGTAGCACCATCTCCAATTTCACAATTGATACCACCACGATCAATCCTAATTGTTTAGTAAGACATCCCACCTCACATCAATTCAACACCACCACCACAGTCAGCCCCACCAGTACCACCACCACCTCCACCACAGCCCCACCAGTACCACTACCACCACCACCACCACAGTTATTCCCAGGCTTAAAACGTCTTTCTTTGCCTTTCTTTGAATGTATAATAAAACCCATATCATTGACCCCATATCACTACTTCCATTCCAGACGACTAAGAACAGTTCCTGCATTAGAAACGTTTTTCCCCCCTTTTCCTTGAATGTACAAAAGCAGCATTTGATCTCACGCTAATGATTCCATTTCAGACGACCAAGAAGAAACGCTACCGGTTCTCTCTGGTCCTAGACGAGCTTGTCCACACAGACAACGTCCACTACAAGGTCATCCTGCTGGAGTTCATCAACTGTGTCATCATCTACACCAAGAAGACTGAGGACAGGGTCAGAGTCAGGAATGAGTTCTACGGTAAGCAGTGCATCTCACTATCTAGGGTCATGTTCCCGTATCACAGTACAACACGATAGGTGTCCTTGCCCCGAGATTACGAAACCTTTCTGAGAACGATTTCATACTCAACTCATAATTTTGTTCATAAAACGTCATGTAAATGTTGCTGTGTACATATCATACACGTAACGTTCTGTATGCATGTAGGTGTTGATTAGAGGGGGTTTACGGTACGCAGAACTGTTACATTGCGTGTGGGCTGTTGGTTCAAATCCCGGCCCTGGGAGCCCAGTACCTTTCTGACGCGATCCTGATAAGATACGCGATTTGTACCGTGCCGATGCAGTTGTCATCCTTGTATTTGTTCGTCAGTACCAGCCGGTGCTCTGTTCACGACTACAGATACATTGGAGTAATCCTGATACCGATAGTCGCAACGTTTGGTCTTAACTTCACTGTGCTTTCTGTGTTTCATATGACAGTTGTCAGATCGTAATAAAGCATGGGGAAATCGGGGCCATAGCTACTATTGTGCCAGAAGGCGCGTGCCTGCAGATCATGTTGTCTTTGACTGTTGCATTTAATGCCCACGGCCCACCTTAGTAACATATGGGGCTGCATTGCATTCCCACCTTGCAATTCCCCATGGAAATTGGTTGGACTTTATATGGTCTCCCAATCTATATTTCTTACACGGACCTAGTAGTCAAATCGGGTGCACACAGCAGTAGCCTTTATTTACTTTTATCATGGTAAACTTAGGAACATTGTTTATTACTGTCCGTCACGTACGTGCGAGTTCGTCATGGGAGAGGACTAACAGTCGGCTAGTGTTATTGACAGTCGTATGTTGTTTAGGTACACTGGTATAGAGGGAATCTGTATGATTCATAACCAGCTTTCACAACAAGTGTCACCAGTTGACCTACTCTCATCAGCGGGCAAGGCAACGTTCTCATGCGCCAGTGGCAGTGCTACACCCCACTGGAGAAATATTAGCCCGATCTGCTCCCAAGCTCCCGAATGTCAATACGTACCGGAGCAATTACAATCAGAGAAACCATTCGCACCTACGTTAAAGAAAACGTTGAGGAAGAGAGTCGTCTGCTTCTCCCGTCTCGAGAAGACGTGAAGCGAGTGTGTCCACATGGTAGCTAGTATTGCTTTACGAAGGCGGGCCCAACGTGGGCCCAGGAAACTGTTGGGTCGGTTGGGGCATGGCGGACGGCGTTTCATCACGACCTAGAGACATTCAACAAACCGGCGGTAAATAAGTCGAGAAGTCGCTACAAACTTGCAACAACCTCTATTTTATCTCTGTATTATGTCAGGCACGATTGGGGAGCTGGTTCTGTACAAGTGATTTAGTTCTCGCATCTCCCACCTTTAACGTGAACCGCTAACCAATTAGTACACATCCCAAAATATCCTTAACTCTCGTATGCAACAGAGATCTCTCTAAAATTTCAGCCCTGAGTTAAATTCCCTCTCCTATACACCCACTAGATTGAAAGATACGCGCACCTGGTTGATTACGAAATAGTTGTTATTCGTTCAGCGAACATGCATGTTCCGGCTGATTATGTCGCCATAACATTCTCAGACACTTCCTCCAAAGTCGTCAAGTCCTCAGTAACGACACAAAAAGAGTCCCCATTCCATCAAGCGAAATGTACATAATAGAATCTGACTTAAGACCAACCATTCAAAGCGAAAACGATGCAAACAAGTAACACAGTGCATTTATGGCGATGTATCCGTGAGTGCTCATTACTTTCAAACATCCCCGCGTCAGATGATTTCACTCAGACAGACAATCCTTGTCAACAACCAGTCATCCCTTTCAATGAGTCTGCCCCCTGTCTGTGGAGTTTATACACGCCTATGTATGATGCTTAATACCCAGCCAAATGAAACGAGATGCCCGTGCAGGGAGGACTATGTGTTATGTTCACGTACACTGATGCTATGCGCCGCCAGTCACTACCTAGCACACAGTCGGTTTATCCTATATACCCAAATGTACATCGACTATAGTTCCGAGATCAAGATATCTCTATATGTCGTCAACCCATGAGGTCTAGCTACTACCATCCTTCAGTATTACTTCCTTCTGTGCGTATCGATGTCTTCAAATATGATATCCAAGGGAGCTGATTTCGTGACAGATACTAGTTACGTAACTACTTATGTAAGGCATGTTAACAAGGTGCCGAGACGTATTATATTTTCAAAACCACGAATTCGTGATCCGAAGCAGATGTTCCACGATAACACAAACTAAAGTTGACGATGGTCTGAATTCCAAATCATAAACGTATGCCGATCTAGGGCCTGTTCCACAGAACAATCCTAGCACTACGACAGCCGTACGCAATTCCTGTACGTTAGCATGGGGTTTCTGAGGAGTTACGACTCTCGTAGCACTACGGTTGTTCTGTGGAACGGTGACCTGAACTTTAAAGTAGCCTTGTGCTCATTTAAAATACATTTAGCTGACTAGTATTTGCTTACTTAATGCCTGAAGTGTAATACGTTCAATTAGGGGGCGTCGGGTCTGTATCGTAAGTACCGTGCTTTATCCGTACTTCAAATCCCATTATCTCCAACTATGCGCACCTTTGTGGGCTGGATCGCAATGCCACTGTACCGGCGATGGAGTCTACTATGGTAATTACAGGTATATTTGTAGGAACATAGGGCAGTCTGCCTTAAAACATACCAGGGTCAAATCATATGTCAGGTTATGCTTCCAGTGCAGATACAGAGCAAACTGAAACCGACAGAAAGTACATCTTCTCAGACAAAAGGTTCATCAACAAATATTGTCTGTTTATCAAATGATAAACACCATAACCCAGTCTTAATATCGATGTTTATGAACATGAATGTTCTAAGACGGATGCCAAACAGTGCTGTTTGATCCTTTTTCACAACCTCTGTACAGGTATAATCATGGTCTGGACAGAGGCTATGTGGGACCCTTTGTGGTCAAATCCCTTGTAAGACTATGGTGAGAACCGAGGTGGTTGCACTCCTTTTTCTCGACAGAGATCGCCGAGAAGAACGGGCATGGGGTGTACAATTCTCCTCTAGTAATGTGTAAATGTCGCACGGATAAGTCCGCGCTGGCGATACGGTTGTAGTAGGTTCCGCTTGTGGAGTCCGTAAATGGTGAATAATAGCAACCAGATATCTTGTACATAGAATAGGCAGCAGAATGAGGAATTAATCTGTTTTTGTAAACATCAACTTCTTGTGTTGATAGATAACGTGATACAAGCGTTGAATGACCACGACTTAGGGTATGACGGGCGTACGTGGTCAGCTGGCTACAAGACATGATATGATAATTAAGCATAGGGGCAGATGTAGGAGGAATAGGTGCTTGATCCATTACCAAACCCAGCAGGACAGATAGAGGTCATTCTTGTGATTTAGAAGGGATTTGTATAGTCTTTTCTTTGGCAGGATAGCCTCACCTACTGACCAAGCAAATTGTTATGATAATTGGTTTTTCTAAACCTCGGATCGAATTTAATTAATTAACATAAAGTCCTGACGTGGGTGAAATTAAATACGAGTTATCAGAAGGAATCTGATATGGTTTGGGAATGGACAAGCATTTCTTTGACGTATGGACCTAATGATCCAACAGGTTACCTCTGCTCTTTTAGGATGATCGCGGGGTTTTAAGTACTAGTGCATTTATTTAGGTGCTAACCCTTCAATGTTCAGAAGAGAAAATTAAGGTTGGAGACTTCTGACTCATCCGTTAGACTTTCAAGGTCATGTCAACAAATGGTCTTAGCAAATACACGTCGGTACCCCTTTACGAACTTGAAAGTCAACCTATATTGAATTCACACCCACGGCTATTACCGACGTTTAAACTGAAATGGCATACAAAGTACACCTCGACTCCAGTAGCGTAATGACGTCTTGCTGTTGAAGGATTAAACAGATGCAATTAAGATGTGCACGTTTTCTCCTCATGTCGACAACCAGCCATAGTTATACTACTGCCCGACAAAATGAAAATAGCTCGGTCACCGGTTCACCTGACGACTTCACTCCTGTACACATTTCCAACAAGTCGTAGGTAAATAGTGTTTCTAATTACCCCATAACGTCTCAGTCTTTTCGACCTTTTCCTCACAGGCGTGTCGTAGACATCTGTCTGTTAGTCCACACAAATTGCCGGGATGTTTTGCGCTAAAACACATATTAGCAGCCAGTTTATGGAGAGTTACCAGTTCAAACGACAACCCCGGGGTTAAACACTCATTGGTCAGGCAGATGGCGAGGACCCATAGAGGGAATCCATCTTGTCTGAAATCAAGTCTCGTCTCGTGGCATAGCATTTCTATTTCAAATTTCTTAGTCCGATTTTTCAAATGTATATACCCATGGTCTTCACTACCACGAATCTGTTACTGCAATGCGATTCCAGGCAACTAAGACAGATCATCCCTAAATTGGTTTTGATATTTTGCGACGATTTAGTTAATTCTTTTTACATGCAGCCTTTGAAATATATGACTGCGCAATTTACAGACCAGAAAGACAACCTATGAGAACAAGATTTGACATTTAAAATCGGCGTTCAAGGCCAAGCCCCCAATGTTCAGCTATTTACTGGGAGTTTTTCCCCAAGTGTAAAGTTGAAAGTTCGTATAGCTAAATGAACCTGTGTACACTTCTTTGTTGATGTTTTCCCGTCAAATCGTGTAACGTTCGCACTTCATCCATATAATATTAACACCCACAGAACCTTTCTTCAACCGACTTGAGAATACTGTATCCAATGAATCCATTTGGTTTAACCTATCACCAGTCCCACCAGTACATCGTACAGTGATACTAATGCTTATCAGTAGCATGCAACCCGTTTGAAATTTGACCATACGCATGTCTCGTGATGAGAACAAGTTATCACTAGTTCTGTGTTTTTTTAGATTTTTTTTCTGAAATCTCTCAAAGATTCTCCGGAGATGTTGATATACTAGTCAGACAACAGGCTTTAAAAACAACTTCACGGCTATGCCGAAGCATAGACCTCATACATGCGATAAGAGTGGTCTCTTCAAGCATGACTGTCCTTGTATGCCCACATGCTATCATCTTCTATATCGCCTGCACAGTCTGCATGTTTAAAAGGGCGTCAATTCTACCAAACAGACCCTCGCGTATTCTTCCCTGTTCTCTTCTTGTACGAAATTAAAATCACTGCCTACAAGTGGGCTAATATTCATATTCCTTTAGCAAATATCAATTCTGCCTTCATCATGGGTGTCTGAACCTATTGCTTACCAAATGAATAACCTAAGCTCGCTCTTTTTATAAATCTGTTTATTCTGAACACATTGCCTTTAAAAAATATGTCACACAGGATGCGCGTACCAGGAACGTGCCTTTGTGTGGTAGATTTCAACTCAAATACATATTTTTATATATTTACAGGTCTGAAGCTGCAAGACGTCCTTAACGCTTTAAGGTAACGTAGATTTCTTTTCTCTTGTCACATGACGGTATAATTGTAACATGTGTAACTCAATAAACACAGGCCCCTATTGATACGAAAGAAGCTGACAGAGCTATCCTATACGTTCGAAATTTGATCTTAGGATCTTACCCAAGCGTGCGTTCGCTGTAAGTATGAGTCTGCAGTATTTACTGTATTTGATTAACACGTACTCGTTATATGTCGTATCATACAGAGAACCGGGTATCGTTTCTCAAAGTTGTCATGTCCACTATGATTCCGTAGCGCTCTCGTAAGCTTCCAATCTCCATGTATACGAAATCGCTAGGAGAGTGCTTATGGGCTTCTACTAGATACGTGAGCTTCGAGAAGCGATAACCCAGTAACACGATAGCATAGGGGGTGAGCGATTGTATCTTAGAACGAGGATGTAACCCAAAACATTACTTGATAGATTTTCCTGGAAATCCGATACAATAATAAAGAATAATTGCCTAATTGCAATTCATAACCCCGCCTTTTAAGAATATATATAAGTTGTGGCTTATGATAGATTTTCATAATAGTATATTTCGACAATCTTGGGACGATTGTAATGGTGTAGAGGGGAAAAACAAACAGAAACATATCCGTTAGACCAATGGCCGTGAGCTAAGACTGTTATTACGATGTCCTGTTATGTGGGTCTCGTATATCAATTACTTATACGTACCTGTCTGTGGGCCAATGACCTGGATACCTAACAAATAAAAGACTCTTCGAAAGTAACTCTATGGTTGCCTTAGCTACAGACTTAGCTACAGACTACGCCATTACTAAGGATGAAGGTAACGTTATCGTAGATACACAGCGTCATATATTACGACCATAATATATGTACTGTAACTATTTAGCTGTTTTTCTTTCTTCTCCGTAACGTTATGTACAGATAGGAGTGCAAGGTATGAGAACTGTAAGATGTGTATGCAAAAATTGCATTTCAATTTTTTTTTCACAAGTGGAACCTTTCTAGAAGAGTGTTCAGTACTTCGGCAAATTTATGAGTTTAAATCCTTCACTTTTGTAGTCGGATGCGCTACCACTGTGCCATCCTATGCGTTCGAAATTTGATCCCAGGTCAAAAATGTCTTGGAGGGTGTGTGTCTGTATTCATGAGTCATAATTCCGTTGTACGTCCGCCGGTACACTTCATTACACAGTAACCAAAACACCGGCTTATCTCCAGTCAACTTCACAAGGAACACAGTCTTTGATGATTAAGCCGTATGTTGAGACTAGGAAAATAGGTGAAGGTATTAAGGCGCATGATCTCTATAACGACTGGATAATACGACAAACACAACCGTAGTGTATTCTACCATGGGAAGTACATATTTACATGGATACCTCAGATTACGGAGAAGAAAGAAAAACAGCTAAATAGTTACATGTATTATGGTCGTAATATATGACGTTGTGTATGATGAAGATTGTTAAAAGTATATCTGGACAATGTAGACTAGGTATTGTATAGTGCTGGGAATAAATAAATATGTAACGTCGTACATGATGTCGTCTTACAGGAAGGAGGAAGAACATGGCATAGCATGTCAGCTGCAGCTGTTTGAGGAGCATAAAGCCAATGACGAGGAAGCACTTCCTCACGCCAACAGCGTCGACCTGAGCAGCACGCTCGACGTCTTCTACGCTGTGAACAAACAGGTGAGTCAAGTCTCCACCAGCAGGTAGACTGGTTCTCTTGTCAGTGTTAGTTACGCATGCTCGCTTCTGCTACGCACATAAGCAAGGAACCAGTCTTTATTGACAAGATACATGCAGGACGGATTGTCGCGAAAGTTATACTTTACATCATTTTACGACATTGCAATTGTATGTTATATGCAAGGTTTAATTTTTTAACATTTTACGCCATTGCAATTGTATGTTATATGCAAGGCTATACTTTATAACATTTTACGACATTGCAATTGTATGTTAGATGCAAGGTAGTCTTGAGAAAGATCGTGAGAGAATTGCGGTTGTAGTTGATTCCAGGGGATGAGATGTCTAGATTTGACATGAGCGTATGACATCAAAAGAAGCATATTAATATTCTCCAAATTCCCCAAAGATGAACGAATCCTACTAAAAATATATAAAACCAGTTTTATGTATCCCCGCTGGCGAATGGACTGATATAGCTTCGCGTATTGACAAGTTGTCAGGGGAATATCACAATAGATCAAGAAAACCTGTGGTATTCATTATAAATGTTAGTGTCGTCGTAATGTATGCCATACGCGGTACAAACAAGATATGCTTGAAATCGTATCTCCACCCAGAACGCCTATCAATAAATATTTATTGTCCACAATCAGGGTATATAGGAAATATTACCTCCATTTTCCTAGCAAGAACTATGCACGTCATATTTAGTATATGTCAATAAACAAACAAAGAGACTCCAATTACAAGTAGACTAACAAGCGTCAATTTCTATAACGTAACAATGCCTGTTGATGAACCGCACCCGACTGCTTAAATCATCAACGTTGGACGCGGACGTTAAACCCTTACAGACATTGGGGAACATATTGCCGATAGCACTGCAGTTTTTGTTCATTTCTTTTAGTGTCTCTGTGTGTTTCGTATAGGGAAGTAGGACGCAAACATGTAGCAACACTTAGGTTCTATTCCAGACCCGCTGCTAAATCAGTCCATTCTGTGCGAGGTGGTTAAGTTTATGGGCGGGTGTAAAATACAGGTGCAGGCCACAGTCGTACTTTAACATGCCAGCACGACAGTTAAAGCCCGAGCACCTGCTGGGCCTCAATGATTGGTATGCAGGCAGCACACGTATTGATAATGCGACAAGTTGCAAGGCTGCATTCGTGCAGCTTTCGCCAGACTCATGATCGAATGGATGGCGAAGTGCTGCAAATGTTAACAGGATAATTAATTCAGAACAATTCACTGGACGTTGATGGATTACCCGGTCTGTGGACACATTCTTTGTTGACAGAATAAATAAAAAATATTGATATTAGCTAGTCATGGTCCGTATAATTATGATTAAGAACAGGCAGAATGAAACATAGAAACATAATTTTATTAATAACTCTTAACTGGACTTTGATAAATCATTTAATCGATGGATAAATCTTTGGTGACAGAATAAAAATTCACGGATGTATAAGAGCCATGATTAATATAGCGAGTATTGAGTGCAAACTAATTAAAATATCGAAACATATTTTGTTAGTTTTGAATCTACCCTGGAAGTAATTACATCGATCCATGCAAGAAACATGTCAGGTAGTAGATTATGAATTAATCTAATATATGATAAGCCATTATAGATTTGGTTCAGACATTACAAATTCTTTTGATTACGATTTCATGCTCAAACAGTGTCAACCTCGCATTTCCTGTGGGGATTTATGAACAAAACTTGTACTAAAAACAGTATCATAATATCGGGGCCCGAGTTTATCGTTACGATGATGCAAGTTTAGCACAATGGTTTAATGACTGTTCCGCATTCTTCAGGTATGCTCCACGCCACAAGAGGTGAACTTCCTAACAGTTCTTCAGCACCTTCTGAAGATTGACCCCAACGATCCTGTGAGCGACACGGTGTGGCAGACGGTAGAACAGCTAGTGTCCAAAGCCACCCTCATAGAGAATGCCACTGACGCCCAGAAACTGCTCGTGTCCACAAGTCGAAAGCTGGAGAAATCCGGGGACCAGAGATGCTGTTGTTCATGTCACAGAGACGGTTTGGACGGAGGATATGGGGCACCGAAAGCCCGGATGGGAAGAGGATCAGCTCCGAGCACCCCGGATGGGGAGAAACATTTTCTTGGAGGTCCAGCAGCAGCTCCTCCTCCGCCTCCTCCTCCACCTCCTCCACCTCCCCCACCTCCTGGTCTTGGTCCCCCACCCCCACCACCCCCAGGAGGACCACCTCCCCCACCCCCACCACCCGGATGTGGACCACCTCCGCCCCCACCTCCAGGCGGAGCTCCAATTTCGGTATCTCCTGTATCAAACCTTCCACAGACAAAAGTGCCTAAGCCCAAATCAAAGATGAGGACGTTCCAGTGGAGTAAGATCTCCATGAACAAAGTGATGGGCAAGACAAACTTGTGGACCATGTTTGAGAAGTTGTTCAACAACTACCGAGTGGACTACCATAAGATGGACGAACTATTCAGTGTGACACAGCCACAACCCGCCAACAGAGCACATGATGGAAACGGCCTGCCTGAGAAGAGGAAAGAACCTACAGAGGTGTGTACATCATTGTCTGTGTTAACTATAGTGTGCATCCGTCCGTCCGTCTCTCTCTCTCTCTCTATATATATATATATATATATATATATATATATATCGCTCGCTCTCTCGCTGACTGTCTCTCTCTCTCTCTGTATGTCTTTTTCTCTTTATCGCTCTCTCACTTTTTTCCACTTACATTTTCTATGCAAGGTATGTCTGTCTGTCTGTCTCTATGTGTGTGTGTGTGTGTGTGTGTGTGTGTGTGTCTATCTATCTATCTATCTATCTATCTATCTGCCCATCTCTCTGTCCTCTCTGTCTCTCTCTCTCTCTCTCTCTCTCTCTCTCTCTCTCTCTCTCTCTC
>JAVCKZ010074531.1:0-13388 GCA_034780755.1 Lepetodrilus elevatus
TGGGTGAAAGATTCCCGCAGCGACGTTAAGACTCCAAATCCGTCACTTTTTGGGTGAATTTGAACAGTTATTCTGGATATTTGCACTATATTAATGTGTATGGTTAATAAATTAATAAAATCAATCGATCCTTTTGTGAACTCACAAGCCACAATATGAGTAAAATTATTTTGAAAGTTACTCCATTCCTATTACACTAAAAAATAAAATAAATAAATAACGTATAACATTTATTGCTGTATGTGGAAAGGATACTGAATGTACAATTGATTAAATAACTTCAGATTTATTGAATATGGCATATTGTCTCATGTAATTCCATTCTGTATTCCTTCAATCAGTCATCCTGGTGCTATACTTTATAATGTAAGACCTGCTGTAACATCAATTTTATAGAGAATAGAAATGTACCAATAATAAATTTACAGGGACACGTAAACTACCTCTTGTTTAATGGAAGGGAAACAACTCTTGTATTTCGTTCTTTGTCTTCTCAACGTAAAATCACTTTGATGTCGGTTATAGATTTTTTATTGTGAAAAATACTGTAACTGATGTGTCACTAATTTAATGCGACCTCTAGATTTAGGCGTAAATGTGACACCAATAAAAAGTGAATGGTAATCTTTCTCTGATACAATACAGCGGTCGCATATTTTGCATTAATATTCTGCTTGAATTAATTTAATGATTTACAGTATATAAGGGAGGAACGCAATCTTTATGATTTTCTTTGGGTCAAATATATTTATATATATTCAGTAACATATATGTATAATTATAACATATTTGAGTAAAACATACAGTAGACATTACCAGAGTTTAAGTCCTACACTGAATCATGCTTTCATTCGAATAGCATTAAGAAAATATCATTTTCTAATGGAAGGGAAACAACTCTTTCTTCTTAGGTCTGTTTCACATAAAATCACTTTGATCCAATCACTTTCATTCATAGTGAGAGCCAAATGCTTGTATTCATAGCATGGTCAAAACAGGACCATACCGATTCTGTGTTTCGAACCTGAGAAATCTGTAAAACTGTCTAATGTATGTGTATTATGTGCATCCATGAAGTATGGCACAAATTCCAAATTCGCTGTCTTCAATATTGTCTTCTGGACCCTTCCAAAACTAAATCTTCTTATAGCAGGAACATTTCTTGTTCAGTTCTTTGCAAGATAATACAAATAAGCCAAATCTGATTGAAAAAGAAATTAACAAAACTTTATTGTCATTAAAGTTGTCATGCATACATTTACATAATGGTTATCTGTGATGTTTCAGATCTTGAATATCTTAAGATATATCGGGTATACGTGTACATATCAGTCCAACCAGTCCACAAGGTATATAAATATCACAGGCTCAGACACACAGATTCCTTTAGAATGGCACGCAACACACTTGTATACAGTATGCACTGAAAAATGTATTTTACAAAAAGGAAAGCAACAAATACCCCGTCCAACTGAAAACCCCACTCACACTGCGGGAATGTTTGTGAAATCATTGATTTACATCATGGTCATGTGTATTATCTGCAATTTATTTGTTAAAACCTTTACACTTTTCGTCTTTTTGAATTTTGACGATACATAATATTATATACAGTAGACCTCTCATATACCGGCCTCGGATAAACCGGACAGTCGCCTATAATGGAGTGAATCTGAAGTCCCAGTCCTGTCTAACGCTCATTGCGACATATGCGTATAACGGACTTTGCATACAACGGACAGAAATGGCCGGTCCCAATGAGTCCGTTAATATGCGAGGTCTACTGTATGTGACTAGTCTTGTCAGCTTTTCTTTACCTTGTTTTCATCATGGCTATCTGAAATAGTATTGTACAATCACTCTGCCATTCATTCCTTCTACCACACCTTAGTTTACTGGAATGTACAGAAAATAGATATTGATTCTTTTTGCTGTGAAAAGAACTCCCTGCTCACATTATCTACTATCCTTCTACACATGCATGCACATTTATTCTCAATTCACTTAATTAACCCTATCTCTGCTGGATCAATCAATTCCTGGCTAATTAGGACATCTACATGCTTCCAGCACAGAGACGGTTAATAACATGCAATATTTAACATTTTAATAATACATGTAGTATATATTATTATACATTTTCATCATTGTAGCAATTGTATGTCACCTGCCCAATGTTTCATACAATAATTGTACTATAAATGTGATTCATTAGTTTATCAATATCTATCAATGTGTCAAAATTGATTGATACGTTAAATTATGTTATATATACCTTATACCTTATATTGAAATAAAAACAATTGTATTTGAAAGAAAAACAACAAACTATATATCTTGTATCAACTTGTACGCTGCTACAAACAGTCTTTTGTTTTTGTAAGTTTGAGGTGGTTCGTTACAGCTAGCATCTTCTACTGTGGATTGAATACATCTGAATATTTAAATCATTGCATAGTTAGTACATAGTCATGTTCATGTGGGCCATTTTGCCATTCAGGTCTCAATGATTGTTTTGAGCTATCGGTCTTGGTGATCCAACATTTCCTGTTTAATGTTTGCCAATAAAAAGTCATTGTTATGACTTTCAACTGGTTTGCTTGTTTAGATAGCGTAGAATCGATATCAAATGTTTGAGTATCACGAAAGTAATACCGGTGTAAGGGAACTAACTCATGAAATTTTCTCCTGTTGAATTCAGGGCTGTGTTCAGGCTACACCACTTTCAATACACAGATCATGTTTGTTTTGTTGTTGCTCATACACGGCACTGCACTATTCCAACCTGTAGCATTAACCCTCTACCTGCTGAAGGCGACTTAAGTTGCCCGATCACACACAGAAATAGAACACTTTGACTTTATTCAGCCGGGAGAAGGTTAAAAGTAGCAGTAAGCTGACTGAACAGGTGATTATATTTGATATTATGTTACTAGTCTATGTTGTCAGCTTTTCTTAATCTGGTAGCATAAAGTAGCAGTAAGCTGACTGAACACGTATCATAGTGCTATGTAGCACTGAGTAGAGAGAAGTAGCGTGCCCTGAACACATCTCTGACGTTATTACAAACATGGCTAACTGAATTCTTTGATAATCATTGAAAACAATCCCTGACTGTTAACTGTCTACAGAGTTATCCATGGTGATATATGTGCAGATATGTTGTGCGTTAGGACTGAGTACCAAAAATATACATTCACTTAACATGGCCCATTGATATGTATATCCTGTTGCATATATACAGTACAGTTCAGTTTATAATACTGCTAGTATATAGCTGCTACAAATTCATATACATTCCATATAATATCATAGAGCAAATACATTGTATAATATTATTCTATTATTTTATGATATAAAAATTAATATACAAAATTTAAATGGACACATGGTTCACATAAATATTAGCATATAGATATAGGTTAGCAAATATTAGTATAATGTGCAGATTTGTTTTAGAAAGATGGTTTAAATGTTTAACAATAAATATGTATTTTTTTTGGAAAATAAGCTGTGCTATCGATTGATAAAATGGAGTTTTTAAACACACTAGATTATTTTGCAATATGAAATAGCTTATTAAAGTTAGTGTGCAAGAATATATGTAAGTCTTTTGGAATGGACTTAAGAAAACATCTGAAATAAAACAGAGATGATCAAGACACTGGAGAGAATGCCACTGTGTTGACTGGAGGATGCATTGTCCGACCGAGACTCCGCTGAATGACCTTGACCTTTGCCCTCCACGTGGTACCGAGGCGAATGCTGGTCGCCGGCTCGGACCAGAATGGACTGGCGGAGTTTGAAGCTCCGCTGTACGAGGCGGCCGTTGATTGGCTGGACCGGGCGGAAGTTGTTGACGAGCGTCTCCTGCACATACTCCTTCAGCGACATCGCGTCGTCCTCCTCGATCTTCTTCAAGTGGTCCTCGTGGGATTTCGCGTCCTCGGCTTTCTTCTCGTTGATGTGTCTGACGATGTTGTCTTCTGCTCGCTTTGCGGAGTCTTCATCCAGTTCCGCCTCCATGGACGGTTCCTGTGTCGTGGGTTCCGGGGTTTCTATCGCCTCCTCGAATTTCTCTTCCAGCATTTCGGCCTTCAGCTGGTCCATGGCCATGTGGTTGCCACGGATACCCAGCTCGTCGAGGACATCCTCGGCGTTCTTCTCGGCGGCGGAACGTCGGACGTGGCGTGGTTTGTGGTGTCGGTTTTTCTTGTGTTTCGGATGCTTCGGTTTCAGAACTTTGCGGAACTCAAACAGCTGAAACCAAACAAATGTTGACACAGTGATTGATATCCTCCTGTTTGATGTGTAATAGTTCAGATTCAGATTCATAAAGCTTTTGCTAAAAAAACTTTGATGATATTTTTTATATAACCATCCAATGAAGTGTTGTTTTTAGATGAAATAGAATAGTAACGGTCAAATACGTCTGTATTAGTGACGACACTTGAGCTAGATTTCCTGGGTTCTGATCACATGCAGTGCTATGTGAGTCATAACATATTATGTACCGTTATGTATATTGAGTTACGACTCTTAGCACTACAACTGAATTGTGGAATGGGTCCCTGATATTTGAAGCACCAGCTTTTTGCAAATCTGTTTAAGATGTTTGTCAGATTTTGCAAGTACCTGATTTTTCTATGGAACATCAATAGAAAATTAAATTTAATAATACAATATTTTTTTTAAAGTTCCCCCAAGTACCTGATCGAGTGATATTTTCTGTCGCTGTTCAAACACGGTCCACACAACGCTCTCGAAGCAGCCCGGAGTGGTGAGTGAACCGTTGTAGCGGAAGTACCGCGTCATGTCGGCTGGCAGCAGGTCTCGCAGAGAAACAGCTTTTATCTCAACTGCATTTTCTTCATCTAAAAAAAAGACATTCCAGTATAGAAACTTTAGGAATATTGCTTGGAGGTTTAAGTGAAAAGGGTGTTTTTATGTTTGTCTACTTTGTCCTTCAGAAATTAGGCAAGTAGCTAGATAGCAACAACATTAAACTGTTCAAAGTTTCAAGTGTCGGCTGAGTGGATGCAGAATGTTGATTTGGAAGACTACTTGACTTTAAGGATGAGCAACTGCAGCTAGGTAGTTTACTTTGTGTGTTGTCTACTGAGTATGGCCATAGTTTTGTTGTCTACTGGATATGGCCATAGTTTTGTTGTCTACTGAGTATGGCCTAATAGTTTTGTTGGTGTACTGGATATATTGCCATGACTTTATTAATGCCCTGATTGGATATTGCCATTGAAATTGTCGCAAATGGGTAAAAGATTTCCACAGCAAAGCTAAACTCCATATTCACTCACTCACTGCCATTGTCATTGGTTTTGGTGGGTTTAAAAAATGTTTTTGTTATGCCCTGACTGAGTATTGACTGTTGGGTATTGCTGTTCTTTTATTGGTGCCCTGACTGAGTATATGTGGTTTTATTGGTGCCCTTAATGAGTATATGTGGTTTTATTGGTATTCTGACCTGGATCTCTGACCTCCTCCATTGCCTTGAGGATTGGCTCCAGGTTCTCATTGTCTTCCTCCACGATCTGAAATATTGTTTTATGTTCATGATTACCAATCAAACACTTAGTTAGCATTATTCATGGTATCTTGGTCATATTGGTGATAAAAGTATTCTTAGATAAATGTGAACTGAATTTGAACCTTTCTGACCAATTGTGTATTTTTGTCTTTTTTTCCCTCCCACTTACTTAAAACATGTTAATCATGTGCTTTTACCGGTTATTTGAGGTGATATCTTTTGCAAATCAATAGTTGTAACCACTGTTGCAAGTCAAGTACTAATTGCAATGTATGTTAATTTGTTTGAATGGGCTTTATGCATGTACAGTGCTCACCTCGAAGAGAACTCCCAGCACGGCCAGGCCCAGGGGCTGTGTAGCGGCCTCCGCGATCGTGCCGAACGTGTCGTAGTTAAAGTTGACGATGTGAAGCTGAAGTATGAAAAGAAACTCACCATGTCAATAGTTAGGTATTCATTGAGTCATGCATCTTACAAAGTATACTGTTGTATTAAGAATTGTGTTTTAAGTCTGCAATAATTGTGTTACTTCTATTTGTATCTATTGACAAATTATGTCTTATCTAAATTATTGGATTATTTGTGTTTCTATGTATATGAATAATAAAACATCATCTATCATCATCTATGTCTCAAGGAGAGATTTAACATTAACATCTTAATTATCAAATGTCACAGGAGTGCTAATTTATGATACAATTCACTGAATTCACTGAGTGTATGGGATCAAGCGTGACCTTAATTTATTGATATCCAAACGTTACACGTTGTACTGTGACCTTCAACTGATCAAGTGTATGGGATCCAACCCCAACTTTGTCTCCCTGCCGTGACCCCATGACTTCCAACAAGTAGTTGTCAAAGATGCCCCCAACCAAATGTCAACCTTGTTATGTCAACAATCCTTTACTTCCATGTCGCTGAGTAATTAAATTTAACTATTGTGGAAAGGTGATAAAGCTGGCAAGGCTGTGGACTGGTAAATAGTCATCCTGGCAATAGCTTCAAGACCATGGTACCACTGGTGCTGGCAATGGCTGCAAAGCCGTAGTACCACTCATCCTGGCAATGGCTGCAAAGCTGTGGTACCACTCATCCTGGCAATGGCTGCAAAGCCGTAGTACCACTCATCCTGGCAATGGCTGCAAAGCTGTGGTACTACTCATCCTGACAATGGCTGTAAGACTTTAGTATCAGTCATGCTTCAGTTGGACTTGGTAACTGTACATAGCAAGCTCTTCTGAAAAGCTTCTGAAAAGCTGCTGTCAGTTTCATCTCCTGGATGATGTCAGTGAGAAACTTTCAGTCCAACTGTTTTTCTTCAAGATGTTACATACATCAGAAACAGAGATGGTGTCCCAGGGTGGAACCATTGCCCTGAGCAATTACCCTAATTCTGACCAGCAGCACACTGCTTCATTCTCACACCAATAATTCCAGAATCACGTTCTATTAGTCTAGACTGGTTTTGTTCTATTAGTCTAGACTGGTTTTGCTGCCAGGTGGGCCACCTGCATGGTGTTCTAGTGCTGCTGTCCTAGCCTGGTTCTAATCCTCTGAATGCTGCTAGCAACAGCAGATGCCCTACAGAGCAGAAATTGGGTTCAACCCAGAAGGGAGGTTATATTCACATTATACAGAATAATAGCTGTTTGATTTGCTAGTACACATGGCGGTACTGTAATTTCCTGCATATAGTTCTACACTTTAATGTATAGCTTGCAGCGGACCCAAGTGGGTCAAATTAGAAAAAGGTATTGTCAGATAGCAATATAGATCTCAATTTATAACTCGAAAACATGGAAGCCATGATTACATGACATTGGATTGAGCATCGTAAATACCTCGTTGAGTAGTTACATGATTCACTGATTGTCATAATTTGTATTCATTTAAGGCTTGCTATTTGGAACTAATCATATTGTGTTAAAGGAGAGTTAATGGAAAAGAACACTAATAGTGACACCAGTGTTGGTGAACCTTGATGTTTTTTGTTTAGGTTTTCATTTCTATTATTTAAACTGCCAGATAGCCTGCAGTGATAGATAAGCCCACTTCACCTCAAAATTCATCTTTTTAAACGATCTTACTTGGTTCCCTGTGGCATTTGTAAAGAAACATTATCATTAGGAAATAATTAATTTAGCGTTCCTGCTGGCTTCATCAGAGCCACTGGTGATGGCGTTAACCATTGGTATGTGGAGCATGTTAACTGGTATGTGGAGCATGTTAACCACCGGAGTAGATCATGTCTGGTTACCTCCCAGCATGGAGAGTGTCACACTGATTCAGTTATCAGAACATCTCCAGTGGAAATGTCTGCATCAGAGCAGAACTTGATCAACATTTGTTCTTTTTTACTGACATTCAGATTGACGTGAATGCCAGAAGGGTGATGCATGATTAGGTTTCTGATCAGATACCAAGTGGAACATTTAGATTCAATGAATGTACTGCACAGGTTGCCTGTCAAATCTTTGGAATGCAGTCAATTCTTCATTGTCGCAAATGGGTGAAAGATTCCCGCAGCGACGTTCTCAAAAACTCCATATTCACTCACTCAATCAGTAATTCATCACTTTATGTATTACCTTTAAATACCTGTGCACATTGCAATTACAGTCCTGAAGCTAGAAAGGAGGCTAAGACATTTTCCTACATCAAATCTAAATTGCCTCACCAATCACACATCAGAGGACAAAGTAAAAACTTTCCTTAATTTTGCAGCAATAGAGTTTGTTTGTATATGTATTTAAAAATATCAAAGAATAAGCTGAATTTCTTGTTTTACATTTGTCATTGCAGTCATCATTGTACGAGCCAAATGTCCCCAATTACTGGGGTCAAATGGGCACAGTGTCCACATGTTTCAAATTCCTAGCTCCAGCCCTGCTTTAAATACCTACATACATTACATTGGCACATAGAGTGGTCTGTTTAAAATGAGTAAAGATTTGTTATTACAAGTTCGTCGACATTGTCTGTAAACATTGTCCGTAGACAGTGACTTCTGTGCAGTGACAGTGCCTTCTCTATGGATTATGTTATACACTGCCTGACATAACATTGATCTGTGTTGGCAAGTAAAATATTCATGGCTACATTCATCTGGTACAAGTACGGTTTTCCTACTCCGTGTATTGTACCGGTGCTGATGGCATTGTCTGAACGCGCTCATCAATATCCGTGCATCACTAGGGGAGAAGGTGAAGATTAATTAATAGCTGTAGAACTATGACAGAAGTTCCTTGTTTCATTCAGTGCAGTGTCCTGGGACTAACTACGTAGTACACACACAGGCATGCCTATACAAAGTTGAGAAAGGAAATTGACTGTATTAACTTTTTAACGTCTAGACGAGAAAGACCATTAAAAGATGTAAGCTTTTATCCCTTTAGAAGATGACTTTCATTGGGCGATTGCAGGCAGAATGTAGAACATAAAAGTCTCCATTGTTGAAATATCCTAATATTGATGTTTGTTGAGGTTGTTGAGGTTGTTAGTATATTGTGGGTCCTTGAACTATGGAAGTTGTTCTGTAGCCACGAGTCTACTGGATGGTCATGCTATCAGGCGTTACCTCCAGTGGGTGAGATTGGCCATCGATGTGGTGCTCAGAGCCGTGGTGGTTCGCGTGGCCCCAGTGGAAGTGGAATTGAGCCGTCTTGTACACGTGTGGCAGACCTCCGTTGGTCACAAAGAAGTCGCCAATTGTGTCAACTTGCACTGAAATGTTCAAATATATGCATACGTATAAATATCAGTGTTTTAACATGCAGCATTTGATAAGTGTCTTAGTGAAATACAAATGTGGAATACACATATGACCATATTATTATGTTAACTGGTTGTCCATGTTATTATATGAGTGTTACACATATTGTTCTATGACATCAACTAATGAACCATCAAAGATGGAATCTCCCTTAACATGGCTACCATCTATGGGTCCACCACTGATGATCACTATAGAGAACCATAACATATTTATCCCTATCTGTATCCCTCTATAACCCAATACAGTATCTTGGTCCAAGTTCGCTCCTACGGTATATGTAAGTTTCATCCACACAGATTCAGTTCCGTATCTGACCCTTCTTACCTGCATGTCCATTGTTCTTGACGTACATCTTGGCATTTTTCCGTGGTGGGTCGTACCAAATCGCGAACTCCTTCAGATCTGGGTTGTACATAGTCTCCTCAGAGTTGATGTTGATTGGAGACTGAAGTTTCCCGGAACACGCATCCGGAAACAGATTGTGCCAGTGGGCAGGGCCTGTGAACATGAGACAAATGATGTACTAGTATTCCAGGATGTGTGTATAACTCGTTTAGCCCCCTGGCACCGCTCTTTAGGGCATCTCAGGTTGCCTTCAGCATCGAGAGAGTTAAAATGAAATATCCTACATGTCAAACCTGGATATAGTCGGCAAGAACCATTTAGACCAATAATGGAATAAGACATGTTCTATGAACATTAGATTCCTTTTATGATAAATTAGCTTGGTATTTTTGGTACTCATGGAACAAGATTCAGAATTTAATTAATTTTGGAAAGAAAATAGTAAAGATGTCAATAAATTATCAAGAAAATCAAAATTTCCAACTTTTCTAAATCCTGTAAATTATTTACAGGATCTGAACAGATTTGTTATAATGTGGACATCAGTGTCAAAATATGTCGTGATTAGAAGAATGTGAAATCAGCATAAATGTGACATCAGCAGAGTAAGAGATAAGATATGTGAGACCCGGTGTTGTATGTGTACTGTATCCATTTGAGCTTATTATTCTGTATATGCACATAATATACAGGATTTCTGAAGAAAAAGACATTTTTACATCCGAAGTGAAATAATAATCCGTGCCTGAAGGATACACAATGGGTTTTTTCATTGATTTCATGCTCGAATGTTTTATGCCCTAAATGCAGGCTAATAAGATATGTATGATTTTGTCATCCCTTCTGGCATTGGTATTACGAGAGTTCTTTTGGAGGAGACTTGAACGATTTTACAAATTGGTCATTAGTTGACCTAGCTTAAAACTATGTCAACATGTTTCTATTCATAACACAACCATAAGACAAAATGAGGATATAGACCTTAACCCGAGAGTTATGAGGAAATACATAGTGTCTCCCTGATTGAAAGTAACATTGTAAGTACCGACACTTCAACAAGGGACATGCAATGATAGTTTCACGAAGGGAACATAATTAACACTTTGAAGTACCAAGTAGGTTGCTATTTTTATGCACCATAGTCAAATTGAATGAAAACGTTATTAGTTGTATGATCATATATTGATTTCTGGTTTCCAAAAAATACAACACAAGTAATAACACAGCAATGTACGCACTGATGAACGATTGTTCAGTAAGCTGAATGGAGAACCTTGAAAATATTGCTTTTTAACACTCAGCCATTTGACATTTGTAGAGCATTCACTATCTAGTAGGAAACTTTGTTATGTTTCTGCAGTATCGTTGATGATTTGGAAGGATACATATATTGGTGTTACAAATATGATCAACTATACTGTTCACTAAACAACGGAAGACACATAATAGATAAACTAAATGAAGGTATTCTGAGTCAAAGTAAACATGCCAATCATTGAATTAAGTTGATAGTATAGGAATGCCAAGGTAAATCTAGCTGACTGCCAACCAATGAGATGGGTTTATTTTGTATCCACCATCCCCTATTGGATACCATTGAAGATAACACCTCATCCCACATAAATATGGTGCTTGAAATACCATAGATGTGCAATTAATGGAAAACTGACAAATAAGTATGATGGAAATATGAATGAAATAATGAGAAATTATAATATTGAAAAAAATAATTTTTACATAATTTTTAAAACAAAGATTAACGTAACATAAAACTTTGCATGTGCAAGGGTAACGTGCTGAAAATGTTTTCATAAAACATTGGAAAACAATACCACAAACATAGAATGTGTTACATAAAACCACGCTTACCTTGTTGCAACTTAATACGACCTTTTAAGGTCAAATGACAGCAGGAATTGAAGAAAGAAAAAATTACATAAATTTGCATCTCAAGAATGAAGTGTGGAAATACTATATGTCTAATGTGGATGGTTGGCAAATGGGACGATACATGGTATGCTTAGTGTATCAACTGGTAGGATACATGATATGGCCTTAGTAGTGTATCTAGCTCTTGTATCTCTTGTACTGTGAATTGTGCTATGAAAGTTGGCACTGTTTTCTAACAAAAGCTTGACTGGCAAACAGGCTTACTCTAAACTGCCAGGTGTCTGGCCTGCCTGTGTGACCTCTTTCTGTGTGCAATGTGTCATTTAGTAAGCACATTAACATGATAAATGACTTATTGTTAGTATGCATCGTTCAGTGACTCCGAACTGGACCAAAGTATAGTACTTTTGCGTGTTAGGAATTTAGTGACTCCTAACTAGTCTGAAGTATGAGCATGGTAGAAAATCATGCTGAGCATGTCCTTAACCATCTGTACTTCGTTTAATACCTGTTTGTCCATTGTAACTCCACTTGGATCCATTTGAAATATCTGAAAATATAAGCAAATTATGGTTAATACATAAACATAATTATACATGTAAATGTACTTAAATAATATCTGCATTTGTTTTCGTTGCAGTCACAGTTCACTGTTTAACAATTCATACTGTGAAATTAACTCTGGTTAGAAGTACAATGTATGTTGAGAGGTTTAAAAGTGATTATTATTTTGTTTAGTGACAGTGTTAAAAATAACTCGATTGTTAACACTGTCTCCATAAAGCAGTCAAATATGTCCTTTGAAAATAACAAAATCCATGGAAACCTTTTATCATCAAATTAAGCATTTTTTTCTTATAACAACATGCTTAAGGTCTAGTTAGATTTCTTGGTCAAAGGCATCACAAATGGATTATTGAATTATATCCATTTATAATGGGTTTAATTATCTTGGAATGAAGGCAATGTAACTGGTGAGGGAGAAAGAAAATCTATGAAGATGAAAGAAGCTATTGATGTTCTGAAATAAGGTTCAACCGTCTGAAGAGCTCATATTTTGCTTCTGACCACCTTCCTTCAGGAGTGCGTTCAATCAGCACAGGGCTGAGTAAGCCGCTTTGCTAAACTGGTTCCCCGTCCGATGTACAGTTCATATGACTCTTGAGACAGTGGCTAGTTTGGTAAGCAGCTTGTAAGCTGCTTGTGTCTTTGAACACACCCCAGATATTGGAAGCCTGGAGAGGGCGCAGATTGTGGTACGGCTATCTGTCTAGAATTCCTCATCCATCTACGGATACAGAGGAGGTATAGCATTCTACTTGTGTTAAAGTGTTTAATTACACGCGTGTGTCTCACTGATGGGAAACGCTGGGATGTTATGCGCCACCGACAGTTAACACAATCATGGTGGCAGTGTAGAAACTAGAAATCTTGTAAACATACCACTGTGAATGAAAGTAGTCATGGTCTGTGAAAGTTAGCTTTGTATAGATGTATTGACGTCATGCGGATACTAAAATATGGTTTATCTTCATGGAGCAGACAAATATTTTACTTTGAACTGAGATGTGATAAATCTGCAGTAATAGTGACGCACTTCTCCGCTCTGTTACAGTAAAGCATAAGTGATGGTGTCCATGACCTAATCCTCTTTGTAACTAGATAACAACATTTTGTAAAAAGCCATGATGAGTTGAATATTTAATGTGCTATGTTTCTTATCAGCTTTACTGTTCTAGTTTAAGTATAGGTTCTGGGGCCGAGATTACGAAACTTTCTGAGTATGATTTCATACTCAACTCAGAATGTTGTTCATAAAATGTCATGTGA
>JAVCKZ010074542.1:0-7500 GCA_034780755.1 Lepetodrilus elevatus
CTTGAATTACGACTTTCGTAACGCTACGATTGTTCTGTAAAACGGTGCCCTGGTGTATTTTGAGATATGTAACAACCAAAAGAACAATAATTGTGTCGTCCAGAAATATATCGTCATCAATAATTGATATCCGAATGTGTATGATGTAGGATCATCAGTTCTTTAGGTTTGAATTTGTTTTTTAGTCTCTTTAATTGTAACCTTAAAACATTAAATCTAGCATTAGATTATATACTGTAGAATCTATACCAAGGATGCTGTCTGCAATGTAGTCATGTAGGGATATTCTGTAGCGGAAGTCGTCGTCGTCATCGTCGTTCATCACCGTGAACACTCCCAGCTGTTCAGTAGGATACAGAGTAAGAAAGGCCAGATAACCGAACGTCGACCCACTGTGGGAAATGGTCTGGTAGCCTGAAATAACACTGCTGTGTTAGTTGGTAATTCTACAGCTTCTGATCTGGGGTTTCCTGTACAAAACAGCGTAAATATAGGTAACCTTACCTCCAACCTTAACCCCATAGACTACACCGTTGCTGAGGTTGGAGATAATGCTGTCCCTGTGTTGTACGAAACTGACATACATTTACTATAGTGTGTGCGTACACTGCGTCCAAAAGTTGCGAAACATCATGAAGCATGATTTCATGCATCTCCTCTAGGGAAGGGTACACCTCCGAGCCATGCACGTTATTAATTAGTATTACCCTTCCCATCATTACCTACCTAAATTCGGCAGGCAGATTTACACCCTGACGTCAACCGCAAATTACTACCCTTATGAAAATGCAATACAGGCCAATAGATTACATATGTTTCTGAGTACGATCTCATGCTCAAGCTCAAAGGTTAGATGGAGATTTGTGGAGAAAACTCGTACTCAAGAAAGTTTAATTATATCCGTTGCACGACGCTCTTGTAACTATATATTACAACTATTGTAAGGTTAACGCTTTCTATTGTGGCGGGAGCCCTGTTACAATTATTTTAGCGCTACAAGAGCGCCGTGCAACGGGCCCCAGGACTAATACTTTTTTCATGGAACTTTATAAACTGAATATGCACCGAGACTAGCCAGTCTTACCTCTGTACAAACCTGGCATCCAGCCAAAGCCATACGCGTAGGCGGAGGTCGTGAAGGGAACGTCTGGCTTGTTGAAGTACTTGTAGAGATTCCAGGACAGCGGAGTTCTAGGCGCGTACAGCTGCTCCATGTCTTTCTCTTCCATCACACGTTCTCCAGTCGGGCTCAAACCCAGACTCAGGTGGAACCGCATCCATTTGGCGGCGTCCTCGGCGGTAGTCATTACACAGCCAGAGCCGCAGATCATCCCCCAGCGTCTGCAACAAAGAGCACGTGAGGAGTTGGTGTATCTGTGAGTCCTGTAGGGAACCACAGCATCAGCGAACTGTTGGAACAAAGGACACGTGAGGGGTTGGAGTAGCTGTGAGTCTCTTGTAGGAAGATCAGTCGGTGTTCCACACAGCTAGCGAACCACAGCATCAGCAGCCAACTGTTGGAACAAAGGACACGTGAGGGGTTGGAGTAGCTGTGAGTCTCTTGTAGGAAGATCAGTCAGTGTTCCACACAGCTAGCGAACCACAGCATCAGCAGCCAACTGTTGGAACAAAGGACACGTGAGGGGTTGGTGTAAGCTGTGAGTCCTGTAGGAAGATCAGTCAGTGTTCCACACAGCTAATCTGAGTGAGATTTTTCTCAGATGAGGTTTATCACATTGACCCAGTGCTATAACCTGAGTAGAAACTCAAACCAAACAAAATCTTAAACTCAGATTTGTTTCGTGAAATCGTGGCCAGGTGTATATGTGGGTCTCCCATAGGAAGATGAATCGTCCGTGACTGACGCACCTGGAGCATATACGTCATTCTGCAACATATGGAAGACAGGAGGAGCTCGTGCATCCGTAATTGTCCGACAGGAAGGTCGACCATTGACACAGCACGGTAAGGTATTCTTTGATCTGCGCCCGACAGGAGGTTCGACCATTGACACAACACGGTAAGGTCTTCATTGATCTGGGTCAGACAGGAGGTTCGACCATTGACACAACACGGTAAGGTCTTCATTGATCGTCATTGATCGCGTCCGACAGGAAGTATGGACGTAAATCTATGTTTACGTCATTTCCTGTTATTGCTAATAATGGCGTACAGCCATAAATTACGCCTGGACTATATAGTACGAGCATTTCGTGAAGCCCAGGCTTAATGAGAACAGATCGTAGTACATGGATTTAAGCTAGTACAAATCCTCCTGACAGCGGTGTTCAACTTGATATCTTACAGTTATATAGATATGACAAGAGATAGATGACGTTGTGAGAGTAGGCCTACATGGTTCGATATGGACACACATGTTTTAACAACATATTTAGAGAACGATAATTAATTGGCTGAAGACATTACCCTGTCAATAAATGTACTTCCACACCATTTTATATTTATACTGTATATATTTCTCAAAATTAGTATGATAAACTTACTTAGAATATTCTACATTGATGGGCGTTCTTTCCCCATCTCTTGTATCGTATGGTTTGGCGACGATGTTCGACGAAAAGTCGACAGTTGTGGAAAACGCCGATGACGTCATATGTAGTGGATTGTACAGCTCTCTCTGCACGAGTTCCTCCCAAGTGGCGCCACCTATTACTTCCGAAATCCGAGTGACGAGACCGTACATCAGATTGTTGTAGATATAGCCGCCTCGCCATTCCCCAGTAAGTGGAAGATGCTTTATTCTCCTGAAACGGATGCACATCCAATTCAGAATAGTCTGTGTATTGAAAAGTCGATAAGGTGTGGTATATTTCTACAAATCCCACGTGAAAATAACAAAATCAACGGTTCTTAACAATTCTTATAGCATGGCATCCAGAGAGAAATGCATATGCCTACATACAAGAGTATTCAATAATATATTAATTAAAACTAACATTCAAGATGATTAGACAGTAAGATATATAGACAATAACCCACGAGGTAATTATGAAAGATAATCGGTAATCTCTCGTACCGAGTGGGTTATAGTCAAATTTAAAGAAAACAATGTAAATAATTACCAAATTTGTTTGAGCCTCCGGCGTGGGAACTTACCAGCTGCTTATAGACCACCGTGCGATTGGCTAGCTATTTATAACCAGCCAATCGCACGAACTGTGGGATACACTAAAATTACATCACCCTATCTCCTTACACTAATGTGATATATACTATGATATAAAATACACATATTATGTGTTTCAAAATGACATAATAACGAACCATATAAGTTACAATATAGGTTACATGTACGTACACAAAACACACATACCATGCTTATTTCTGATTCTCCACATACTCCACAGCACAGTAATATACTATCTACACATTTACGGGAGGGTTATGTAGTATCCAAATAATACTCCTCCAAACACATACATAATCATAGCATATGAATCTACATGTAGTCACTTGGTCCAGCATTACCTAGGTAGGGTTTCCCTGGTCAGATTGGTGTCGAACCTCAGCATGTTACATGGTGCCAGCCCTGTCCTGTGTGAAAGAATGTCCTCCAGTGTTGTGTGTTCTGTCCTAAAGTCTTCCGCAAATCCAAAGTCAACGCCAGGAATATCTTTTACTTTCGTCGCTAGAGAGTATCTGTTATACAAAATAAATAAACGTACGTTATAATTATATACATTGTTAACATATAATCTTATAGAATTAATATTAATTCAGAGTTAATATTAGCAACGATTGTTTTGACCATCCGTAGCCAATGCCGGAGTGATGCTATCTTGCATTGAATCCTATCTAGCTCCCTGATGACATGCTTGAATTGTTCTCAAATAATGATATATTATATTTAGTAGTTTACTTATCAGCTGCGTATCGGTTAAGGGTAGGTACATGGCAGCAACCAAGTGGAGGGATTTAAACAAAATATATTTGCCTGGTTCAAAGTATCGGACATTTTCTTATCAGTCTGTTACATTAGTCTGTGTTCATATTTCTAAATAGGATGTTAGCAATATATACATCTACATGTAGTCTACTTTAACACGCAGTTTCGTAGCTTCAACTGGCATCAAATGACATGCCAAAAGTTTCATGCGCGTAGAATTTCTTTCCGTATGACGAATGCCTTGTATATGTATTTAGTACTGTTTACAGTAATGTTTCAGATACTTACTTCATTTGCTTACTGAGTAGTTTGATAAGTAATGTTGAAGCAAAACCTTTAGACAAGGACGCTATCCCGAACAGCGTACGATTGGTCACTGGCTGCCCGGTAGCCACATCCGCCACGCCGAAGCCCTCTGTTAGAACCACGGCGCCACCTTTCACCACGGCAATAGCCAGTCCCACCTTCTCCCTGCATGCTAGACTGGATGCAATGGTCGACTTGAGGGATGCAATGTCGACCTCGGCGTACATGCAGTCCGTACAAAATATAACACAAAATATCGCCAAGGCGTATTCTACCGCTGTACCCATAGCTCGCGTGATACCCAGATGCACCTAGCTCAGATTCCAGGCCTACACGTGTACTATATATATATAGTACACGTGTTAATCTGTATAATCTGGTAATATTTATAGATCATGATATAATGAGAAACCAATGAAATACAGTACATAACATACACTATTTAAATCTACATGATTAGGTTGTGAACATACAGGTAAACAGGTAAACATATATATAACCTATTAATATTAACATAGGGCGATAACAGATTGACATTATCGGCAAGTATAATGTTCGAATATCATTTAATGATATAATATAAAGAGTAGTTCGTCACCAGCTGGTCACGTGATCTATCGGCGTGTCCTCAGTTTGCCTACACTCGTATCACAACACCTACCCAAGAACACCTACTTTTCCCTTTTAGGTTAAAATGGACTTGCTCATTCATATGAATAAAAATACAACTACATTGTCAGTACAGAGTACTCCACCCTGGTGGGAGATCTTGATGCTGCACCGTGTTCCCTTTGTCGTCTGGTTATAAATTCCATCTTGTATCTCTATCTTCTGAATCTATTTAAATGAACAGGGTATAGTTTCTCGAAGCTCTCTTAGCCGCTAAGAGACCATAGCACCCTCTTAGCAATGTATTAGCTATCGGCAAAGAGAGTGCTATGGTCTCTTCGCGGCTAAGAGAGCTTCGTGAAACGATACCCAGGTCTATCGACTGTGATATTATGCCTTTAATTCCAAATTATTATTTTTCTTCTTCACCAACTTGACATTTTGAACTGTACGTCTTTTGCACTCAACGAATTGTCTGTCTAGGGTATGTTTGTGGTGGGAAGAGATTCTCGAACAACTAAATGTTGACATACTATCGAAGGTTTATGGGGTCTAATTTTAAGTTCAGTCTCAAGTACATCTATGTTATGGACGGACCTCTACTGCACGTGTAGGCCCTATATATATATATATGAGCACAGGGTTAGATCCATATTTAAGCAACGAAACATGTTGGGAAATAATATATGTGCATGTATCAAGAAAGAAATAAAGACTACTCTTTTCAAGAGAGCTTTCACCAATTAGATATGAGACATGCAGACAGAGCATACATGGAGTGTAGTAGTGTAGTAGTGTAGTAGTGTACGTAGTGTACGTAGTATTATAATCCTGTGCATACAACAATGCTGTTGTATGGTAATGTCGCATACATATCTATGTAATGTATGTACATGTATATTTATATTTGCATATAACGATTAATACTCTATGTGATGCATAATAAGATTATAGAGGATCTAACATGAGTAGGCATTTAATACTGAATTTATTAAACGAGATTGTAAAACTGATATTGTGCGAGGCTTTGCTAAAAGCTCGTCTAATACGAAGAGTATCCCCAAGTGCAGGATATATAATATGATATCTAAAGACACTTGGTAAATAATCTCTATTTATTGAATGGGTGTTATTGCACTCACAAACTCATGTTATGTGTCTATATCTGCATATAGAGCGAATATGTATGCCCGTTGGTCGAGAAACATCTGCAAAATGCAATAATATAAAGCTAAAATATATCTTGTCCTCCGAGTGTCTATTCATACATCCACCAGGAATCTATGTAATTATTCCTATAGCTTTCTGTGGCACCATGAAAGCCGTGGTATTGAAGCAACTTTTGGTGCACTTTTATACTTCTTCGTAAGCTATGGTGTGTTTTGTGCATGTACATCTTTGTATATTTAGCATTATTACTAGTACTATACATAAGTACTATCTATGCTATACTTCGTGCATAATACCTAGACAGGAGGTACGTAATGCGCTACTGCAACATAGGCTAGCAGCATGACAAGAGAATACTGCAAACAGTGGGAACAGGAAGTAGATGTCTGAAATCCATCTCTGACAAATATTGGCGGGGATCGTTTCTCAAATCCAGTTCCAACGATTTCAACAAATAGTTTTGAATTGTCTCTTTTTCTGAACGTGATTCCCCTCAACGCGTAAATCTTATTTATACCCATTCCTTCTCCGTAGAATTGGTCCCCGTCTTGTTCATACAGACGCCAATTTCCAAAGCCGTAGTTAGCAGTAAGTTGCTGTTCAGTCTCATTGTACGAAATCACCAGATTCCCGAAGGCTTTGTTGTGAAATACGCCTTCGTACTCGGCGGAATCACGTGACAGGAAGTTGGATCTATTTCTTCCGGGTTGTTGAGACTTGGAGGCGTTAAACCAGGGACTGGGGAACGAGCATAACGTGGACGCATTCAGCCACGGCGTTTCTCCTGAAATAGGAATGTGTTACGGTAATTTGGATTCCATGGTTAGTGTCTACAGTGTATGGTCTCGTTTCTCTAAGCTAGCTCTCATGTACAATATGAAACCAAAGCGCTCTCGTAAGTGTACGATCCCCAAGTATTGGATATCGCAACGAGAGTTCTTATGGTCTCGTAGTAGAAATGAGAGCTTCGAGAAACTATACCCAATGCAATTGCACTGCACAGACTTGCATGACTTTCCCAATTACATTGAAAGTAATAGCTTATCATCGAGTCGCTTCGATTTGACACTTATTCTGACGTTTATAAATTGCCTGAGGTCACCGAGTAGGTCTATCTAAAGAGTAGCTCCAGAATCCTCTAGCTGTAACTGGCCATATGTGACTTTGTATATATGAATAGCAAGATATAAATACATATATAAATACAAGATATATATACATATATAAAAAGTCACATATGGCCAGTTACAGCTAGAGGATTCTCGAGCTATCTAAAGAGGTTCAGCTTTCTTGTAGGTTTGGCTTCCGTTTTACAGAACAATCGTACTGCTCAGAGAGTCGTAATTCCTATAGGCGTCACCCTTTAATTATGACTCTGTCATATAGCGCTACGATTGTTCTGTGAAACGGTGTCCTGATGCATTTAGAGACATGTAACAACAAAACCAAAAGAACAATCATTTGGTTGTTCAGAAATATATCGTCATCAATAGTTGATATCCGAACAG
>JAVCKZ010074542.1:10000-13386 GCA_034780755.1 Lepetodrilus elevatus
TACACATTATTATAATTATGTGTTTCAAAATCACATTACGAACCATACAGTAGAATTATACAGTAGACTTATTTCTGTTCTTCTCACTCTCCACAGTTCTACATTGAATTACCAGCTACATATTTGCGGGAGGGTTTTGTATTATCCAAATAATATTCCTCCTAGCACTTGCATCATAGTGTAGTCACTTGGTTCAGAAATTACCTAGGTAGGGTTTCCCTGGTCAGATTGGTGTCGAACCTCAGCATGTTACATGGTGCCAGCCCTGTTCTGTGTGAAAGAATGTCCTCCAGTGTCGTGTGTTCTGTCCTAAAGTCTTCAGCAAATCCAAAGTCATCGCCAAGAATATCTTTGACCTTCGTCGCTAGAGAGTATCTTTTATAAAAATAACGTGCATTATAATGCATTGTTAATATAGAATCTTACAGAACGCCTTAAAATACAGAGTTAATATTGGCAACGACCGTTTTCGCCATCTGTAGCCAATGCCCGAGTGATGCTATCTTGCATTGAATCCTATCTGGCTTCCTGGTGGCCTAGCCCACGTGACCTAACTCTATGGTCAAGGTAGGGTCAAGAGTAATACTGTAGTAAGCGCAGCTCGGAATTGTACCCTTCCCCGGGGGTGATGCCTGATGGCATGCTTGCACTGTTGTTCTCAAATCCTATAGTTTACTTATCAGCTGCGCACCGCGTGTCGTGCAAGACCATAGAATGCATATAGCAGCAACCAAAAGGAGGGATTTGGTTGGGTTTATTTTGCTTGGTTAAGAGTATCGGATATATTTTTTTATCAGTGTGTTAAATTTGAACAAACCTATGTTCATACTTCTAAATAGGCTGTTAGCTACATATAATATATCTGCATGTGGCTTTCTTTAACAGGCAGTTTCGTAGTTTCCTATGGTTTCTTCCCTACACCAACAATCAGCGGCAGAAGGTATCATATGACATGTCATAAGTTTCAGGTATTAAGTTGTGTGGAATTTCTTTCAGTAGGACGAATGGCGGAATGCTTTGTATATATTTTACAGTAAGGTTTCATATAGGCTACTTACTTCTTTTGCTTACTGAGTAGTTTGATAAGTAACGCTGAAGCAAAACCTTTAGACAAGGACGCTATCCCGAACACTGTACGATTGGTCACTGGCTGCCCGGTAGCCACATCCGCCACGCCGAATCCCTCTGTTAGAACCACGGCGCCACCTTTCACCACGGCAATAGCCAGTCCCACCTTCTCCCTGCATGCTAGACTGGATGCAATGGCCGACTTGAGGGATGCAATGTCGACCTCGGCTTGAACGTACATGCAGTCCGTACAAAATATAACACAAAATGTCGCCAGGGCGTATGCTGCCGCTGTACTCATAGCGCGAGTGATACCCAGATGCACCTTGCTCTGATTCCAGGCCTACACGATCTAATAGGCCTACGTATTAGATAGAGGTTGATGACTTGTAGGGAATTTTTGGGTCGCAGCTAGTGTCTGTCAGAAGTAGATCTACTATAGGCCTACAAGCAAGAGGATTATCTGTACATTTTTGTTTGCATTATTTGTTTGCGAACGTTTTTTTTTTTACATTATGTGTATTCAATATTATATTCAAGGCCCCCACATTACGACGGCCTCCTAACTATATATTACAATTAGAACTCCTAAATCAGTATTAAAAGTTCACCTCGTGTTTCATGACGACATCACAATCCTTATCGCTGTTTAATAAAGCAACATCCAACTTACGAGGTGATAAACTGGGTCGTGGTTAGGAATTTAGAATGTCCGTGTCTAATTTAATTAAATCTTCCACCTATTTCAAACTTTCCGGGGAACGATATCAGGCCACACTAGATAATAGTCCATGATATCAGGGACACTCCATCATTGGCATTCCCTTTTCATACCAGACAGTTGGGCTAACTATTTCGTAATTCAGAAATAACGTTTTCTTTGATAAATAATAGAATCACACGTATTAAAGGCATACTATCACAGTTGATAGACCTGTATAATGGACAAACGAATTTCTCACAAAAGTTGTTATTTACTGATGTATTCAGTCCTGCTTATCAATTCTCCATCAGTGACTTCAAACAATTAGGTGTCATGCAAAATATAAAGGAAGTAACAACTAGTTATATCCACACTTTAGGAAGTCACTTCCGACTTATATAAGTATGATATCTATGATGATATACTGAACTCCTTTAGAAACGCACCACCCAGTTAATCACCTACTACACTGATTTATAGAAATTATATCACTGGGAAAATGTGTTCCTGTGAACATAATCCAATGGTGAACACTATCATCACACACATACGGATGGAGATGAGTTTCTTTATTCTGTGGTTCCACAATGAATATAGCTACCAAAGGTGCAAGGTTGAACATTGGATTGTCAAATGGATATCAGTAGCGTGTATGTCCTCCATTGGATGCAATACGCTGTGCATCGATGCCTCATGAACGTAACTAAGTTCTGGAAGAAGGCACAATGGCCACCTCACGTTCACGGAGATTCTGGATATGTGTCTCCGTTTTAAAGACGCCGTCCCAGCTCGTCCCAGACATTTCCAAAGTGAAGGCACCCCAAACCAACCATCACACATCCGTTATTGGTTTCCGCATAACGTTCTCCTTGACGTCTCCACATACGATGACGTCCATCTAATCGGCGTGATGCAGATGAAAGCGACTTTCATCACTGAATATAGGCCGAGAAACTCTGACTTTCATATCACAGCATGGGCTGGGTTGAAACCTGGATTGCTGTGATATGAACGTCAGAGCTTCTCGGACTACATTGAGTAGGACCTCTCTCCAGTCACGTCTTCACCAAGTTTGATGTTGTTGAGGCCATTGTTGTCGTTCCTGACGATGATGATTGGTCAAGATAGGACCAACATAATGTGGTCGTGCATGAAGTTCCGATGCTGCAAATCGTCGCCCGATGGTGGATGCACACACTGGACCCCTAGACCATGTTAAATTGCAGCTATTTGGGTAGCTGGACGGAATCGATCACGCAAAATTATGTAGGCCTATCCATAGTGTGTCGTCATGGGTGGTTTCTCAGGACGTTGACGATCCGAGTTGATCCTGTTTGCCTGAACCGTAATTGCATTTAACCTTGTTATTGTGGAAGGATGACGATTGGATATTTCAGCTTGTAACAATCATAATGCTTGATTGCGTTCGTTTTCTGACACTCGCGGAATCATTTACTCTATTAATCTACAAATAGAATGTTTAAAGGCATAATATCACAGTTGATAGACCTGCATAATGGACAAACGAATTTTGATCCGAGACTAATTGCGCTTGATTTATCCACCCACAAGTTGTTATTTAGTGATGTACTTGATCCCCAACACTCAATAGTTA
>JAVCKZ010074553.1:0-13385 GCA_034780755.1 Lepetodrilus elevatus
ATTAAAGGCATAATATCACAGATATTTATGGTTGTTTTGGACTAGTTCTTAGCTATAACTGCAAAGTACATTCACTTTACATACGTAAAATCATGTTTGTACTTCCAAAAAGCTTTCCACTGCTGTGTGGTTAACAAATCTCAACTGCGGAACGTTCCCTTTTTTAATTAAAAATATGATTTGTTTTATAACTATCGAGTGCTGGGATAAGTACATCAGTAAATAACAACTTTTGGGTGAACAAATCATGCGTAATTACAGTAGTCTCCGATCGAAATTCGTTTGTCCATTATATAGGTCAATCATCTGTGATATTATGCATTTAACCCTTTCCATGCTGAAGGCAACTAAAGATGCCCTAAAGAGCAATGCCTGTGTCTAATCCAGCAAGGAGAGGGTTAATGATGTATGACATGCAAACTATCTATCTTTAAAAGGCTTTTTTTATTTAAAACTATCACAATAGAGTTGTCAACTATCGCGATAATATTGCAATAACCTAAATGGCCTCAATAGTCACCCCTAGGACTAATGCAGGCCTACTAATGTGCATACTATATGCATAGCGGCAGAGTATAAGCCTATAGGCTAGAGCACACTTGCGTGTTTCATATTTGGTCTGGTATGTGAACCGTATCGTGAAATTTCAGTATCGCACATGTACTGCTAACACACACATATATGGCACATCCACTTCACATTCTGTTCTGTACTTTGATGTTTGAATCATAATTTTCAACAACCTACATATTTCTTTTAGCTTTCTGCTAAATAGCCTAATAACATGTTTTTATGTATTTCACATCTATTTTCACATTCCACTCTATACTTTGATGTTTGAACATTATTTTTGAACAACTTACATGAAGTTATTCCTATTTTGGACTCATGTCTTCAATGAACCCAACATGTAATTACTAATCCGTAGGTGCCGGCGACCGGCAAATTTGTCTGTCTATTTCCCGAATTTTGTCGTCTACTTTCAATCTTGCCGATACAACTTTGTAGATGAAAGTATGATGTACCATATGTAGGTCTTTTGCCTCTTCTTTTGCTACTCTGCCACCTACTTATAACTGGTATTTTTTAATGACTGACCGAAATAAATAAAATGTAAAACAATAGTGATGAAATGGATACATATATTTTTGAATTCCTCCAGGATTTCAACTATTTTTGTCTTAGTGTTTGAAAATAGTAGTACTGTATACTATCGTAACTATAAATAGTTTAGGGTACTATATATTAATGGGTTCCTTACTTAGTACTTAACATGAACAGGACATAAATATTATTAAAAATTAATATTACCGTATCATAATAGAGGTTAAGAGCTAATATACTCCTGGTAACAACAAAGATACTATAAATAGAATATAAATTTTATTGTCCATAACGGAATCGTGCTATTTGAAATAAATGTAAACACAAGCATAGATTTTCATTATATTGTAGCTGGAATGTATAGTATTATTAGTTCGCTATCAAACAATCTAATCACGCGATCTTGTTTATTGGTGGATTTCATTGCCTCTTCACCCCAGCAGACACAAGCCATTGCACTTTGTGTTTGTGTTGGTCATGTCATGGGAAGGTGTCGTGTTTGAATAGAGTATTCGGAAGACGTTTGAAGTCGCTACACAGCGTTTTCAAGTAGACTTGTGGCTTGGCTCACACTGATGACAGGGTCACGGCAGCCACGATGGTGGGTTAAGCCAGATAGATTTATGTTTATTGTTCGCGAACGAGATTTACGACGACGACTGTGGGAGCATCCATGATATGCCCAGGGCTCCCTTAACCCAGGATTTAAGATTAAATGTCCCAGTATCGCAAGTATCTCTACTGTCCCACTGTTAGGAGAATTAACAACAGAAGACGATATATATCGTATAGCAGTATCCCCTTGGACATGTCTCTATGCACTTGTCCTACAGTGGTTATCTCCCTTTGTTGTTCAACTATCAGAGGTGCGTTCAAGCTGGAATACGTATCGATATGTATTGATATGTATTGCTGCATAAGCCGTTCAGCAACGCGCGTAGTAATACGTATTAATACTTTTCACTACGGGTCTGGAGGCCGTGCGCTGTGTAGGAAAAGCAATATGCACGAAGCCGTTCAACGAGCAATACATGTAGGAAAAAGTATTGTATTCATGTATTCTATCTTGAACGCACCTCAGGTGTCTCTTACACAGAGATGGTTAAAGGGAAATAACCCTATCCAGAATTCCAATGACGTCATTTGTATTCATGGTGGCAATTTAATGGTAATATGAGATGATGTGTTTTGGGCAATTAGCCCTATGAATCGGAATACCTTTGTAATACAATATGTTTAACCTTTTACCTGCTGGTGGCATACACAGATGCCCTACAGATATATTAACCCCTGCAGTGAGAACATTAAACGACAGCAATTGACCTTCAATGGGTGCGACGTTTGTTTAGATCTTTCATCTGTATGTATTTGACCATCTTATTCATAATCACCACGTATACATTGAATAGTCATAAAATAAATCCTTTTCATTCCTTTATTTGTACTTGGCTTAAAACGGGTCATAGCTTTGGGCGACCTTGACTCAGATTATAACTAGTGGTGTGGGTGGGGTGATATGGTATGTTGTCAATGGTAATACTATTTTTAATAGGATCGCAAACTTATATTGAAAATCCCCAAGTACAGCAAAGCAAAATCTGGGATGAAAACTGATCATCAAATACCTGACTAAACTTAGATATTACAATACTACATTATACTCGTACGTTATTATGAAAAAGAAAATATTTTAAAGTATAGCTATTACAGTAAAACACTAATTTACATGTAACACTATCTAATTTTAACTACATTCTTGAAGTCGATGAGAAAAAAATATATATTAAAAAAAATATTATTAGAACAATTTCAAAATGACATCATATATATGCCACATCACAATCTTTGATTTTACTTGAATAGGGTTTTTAGTCAAGATTATTTCACGGCTGGCATGCATTGTGCACATGCCTTGCTTGTACTAGGCAGGATTTCTACCAACTGATAGTGCTAGCTGACTAGAATATCATGCTGCAGTTAGAACACTGGACAATGACATAACATAGAGTTATAACCAAGTTTTCGATCATGGATTTGGCACAATACAAACAAACATTACTACCACATTCAGACATATTACTAACCGATTATAAGCAGACCAGCTTACCCTATTTTTTATAATGTTGAGCATTGAATTAGGGCAAGGACAAGTTACATTCTTTTACATGTTTGACCTAACACAACCAGGGCTCGAACCACCGACCCACCACTTTCCAGACATTTCTCGCCACCAGAACATATTCCCAAGGATACCGATAAAAAGCCTAATCTCTCATAGGTTTATTATGATACAAGTAGACATGCTAGTGAATGTATGATGAAAGCGAGACCTTGTATGAAATTCATCCTGGTCTTTGTGCAGAGACTGTGTGGGAGGACTGTAGGTATTTATCTCGCTCAGCACACTATATCACCCGAGGGGGAACCACCCGATAGCCGAGCTTGTATACCTCTATCCAGAACAAACTATCAATAGCTGGTATCTGAAGAGGGTGGTGATGGTGTTAGCTGCTTGACATAACGCAACCAATAAAATTGCTGAACATATTATTGGGTGTGTGTGTGATAGTCTATGTCAGTCCTTGTCCTAAGTCAGTGATTATGGAGTTTAATGTCGCTGGGGGAATATTTAACCCATTTACAAAAATAAAATATAATGTAATTTAATCTTTTAATATTTTGTTTATTGAAATTCATTCAATGAATATATGATCTCAAAATGATGTGCATTGTGTGATTGACCAATTAATTTGTTGTTTTAAGTCACAGGGAAAATATACTACGCATATTATCATTGAAGATGCAAGAAAATCACCACTGCCTCAAGAGATGAGTCCCTCATTGTTTATACATATTTGATGATCTTGTATTTATGATACAATATTACACAGCCAAATGATCACATGGATTTTATTTCAGTGATTTATCAAATCTTTCAATTTCTGAGGCTACAACACGACACTTGAAAATATAATATATTACACATCGCATATCACACCATTTTGATACACATCATACATCACACCGTTGTGACCCTCCCATCACACGAGGGTGTGAGTGAGTGAATATGGAGGGTCAGTGGAGGTAATGTGATAGAAATGTGGAGAAATAGGACCAACATTTGAATTGCAAGGATGTCAAAGTATGAATACCTTCTGCTTCGCTCAGCTTTTATCATCGATAATAAACAAACATCACTGATAGCATGTAAAGCGTCAAAGGCCAGGTATCCGAAGACCACCTCGGGTTGTTGTCAGCTCTTATAGCTTTTTCAGTATAAACATAATTCCTGAAACCTTTATACACATCCACATGACTACCGGTTTAGCAAAGAAATATGTACATGGAAACATATTCAATGGCCAAGGCAAACATTGAAGAAATTTTTTTATAAAGAAAATACTTTACAGAAAAGGGTATCGTTCGACTATACTTTGTGTATTCACTAAGAGACCATACCACTGTTGTAGCTATTGAATGAGATAGGTAGAGCTGAATGTTACAATAAACCTCCAAGCACCGGCTGGTACTGATGGGACCAAGGATGATAACTGCAACATCATCAGATCGTCATAAAATGATACCATTAGTATTGTCATTGACAACTTTCAAGATTGATTGATTGAATTAATGTTTAACGTCGCGGCAACTTTCAAGAACATCCACACTTCAACTGAAGGGGCACATCATGCTAATAGATATTACCATGATATTTCATATCCAAACCGTTAGGGGGCAAAAATCATTAAAAAAAAGAAATTCTCAAATTCCTTCTTTATCCATATCAATTTAATGCACTATTTGACAGCTCATGCCGGACACACTAGGTAGATCAGATTCAACAATATTGACCACGGTCAAGGTATAGTCAGTGATGGTAAAAATGTAGTCAGCTGTGATAATGTTGATCCTTGCCCCCTCCTGCCCTGGGAACTGACCCTTCATTTTACACACTTATGGTTCAGTGTCCAACAGGGGTCAGTTTAAACTGGCCACCCGCCCACAGCGAATGTCCACGATTAACATGGGGTCCACCGGCCACCACATTCTCTTGTCACCTTAACCCCAGGACAAGACCAGGACATGATCAGATTTCCATAAATCATATTTTTGTTTATCCAGGATCAAGACGTGATAACAGAGACAGTCTCGGTCAAGCATAAATCATATATTGTTATTGCAGGTAACTATTTCATTATTTTGATGAGAGTTATCTGAATCGGGCTTGTGTCAGGTGTCAAGATTTTAAGCGTGAAAAAGGATAAATTGACTGGAAGCTGACTCTTTCTACTCAAGAATAGTCAATCTGATTCCGTTTTCTCACCGGGGCTGGTATTAATTGATAAATATAGAACTATAGGCGAGATTTGGGATTTTCTGATAAAATGGTGGGTGGGATTAACCGAGCATTTTTCAAAATTGTTAGTCTAGTAAAAAATGGATGACCTATTCAAAGATATGGTCTTAATGTTTGTAATAAAGCTTTATTTATTCGTTGTTAATGAGTGAGTGAATACATGGAGTTTAACGTCGCTGTGGGTATCTTTCACAGAGTTGCAACGATTGTTAATGAAAAAATAGATCAAAATCATAAAAAGACGAACAAATCCCTACAGGACCACCTAGATTTTGACCAATCAATGAGTGGGAGACATATACTCAACAAAATATACATTAAAGGCCAGCAGATATTTTGTTGGAAGCCATCTACAAAATTTTGGAACTGTGCTCTTGGAATCTTCCAATGCACCTCTACATTCTTGAAGAGTACCTGGAACCTCCGGACGTTTGGACATTTTTTTGTATTAACCCTCACTCTGCTGGATTATGCAAACAAGTTGCTCTTTAGGGAATCTAAGGTTGCCTCCAGTAGGGACAGGGTTAAAAACAATATAAAACTGAATTTACATGTATAAAAATGTAATTGTCCCTTAATTCATTTTGCTGAATATATGTCTATGATATACTGATTGGCCAGATTCGTATAGCAGCATTAATAATAATAATACATTTCCACCAAGAGCTGATAACGCGAACCCAGTACACCATTTTTAATGTATTTGTCTTGACATCCCATTACGAAAAATCTAAGCAATTATTACTTTAACACATTCCTACAAATCAATATGACTAACATGACAGTAATATTATTATTATTAATAATAATAGCTTGAGATACGATGACAACCTGATATATAGATACGAGTTTGAGATAATAAATAGTCATAACAGTGAGGTAGACAATAAACGGTTTGTGGGGGATGGGGTTGTCTGCAATACTTCCTCTAAAGTAGTAGCATAAAAAGTAAAGAAGAGATTGTATAACAAGACTTCAAGATTATCCATTTCCCAGCTAAATGCAACTATAGATGCACTGTCGACAAATGATGTTAATCTGGCTGGCTAGGTTGAGAAACACCTGAAAGAACTTTATGTAGATGTGAACACCTTCTAGACGTGGACACAGTGCCGTTAGTCTCGGAGAAGCTACCACAAGCATTTACCTACAGACATAAAGATAAAGAACTGACACCACATATGAATCTATAAAGTCATAATTTGTAATATAAATCATTGACAACCGGGATCACACTGACAGAAAGATTCACACGTTCCGATATTACTGGCAGAACAGGATAGGCAAAGAGCGAGGAATGTGTCTTGTTTCGGTACTAATAACAGGTTACGAGGGGCCAGGGGAGGTCACTCACACACAGAAAGGGGTCTTTGTCGGGAGCCAGTGGTGCAGGCCTGGAAACAAGAAGGTTACGAGGACCTTCGCACCGATCAGGACACTGGGGATCACTAGTCACATTCAGTATATATCTGCATCAAATCCGTATCCAGTAATCTAAGCCGGGTACCCCCCTAACTCAACCATTGCCCTGTGTTGTTCTCAGATCAGTCACATCTATCCAAGATCTACCCCAGGTACAAAACCGTTGACGATTTTTCGGGTAAGAAAATCTGGGAAAGGTTGATTGTAGCTTTTGACAATTGTCGGAGGTTAGATAGCTCACATGTACTTGAAGAGCAGTAACTATGTCTAATTCAGCAGAGAAAGGGTTAAGCAAACATAAATAAGTTGAACATGGGACGAGGAAGTAGATGACTTGCAATGGGAACTTGGGTCAAAAGTGAACATTCCTAATCGCTGATGTAATAATGGCCATTGCCCTTATTAGATCATTGCCCTATATGGGCATTCCTGATTGCCTACAGCAGGGAAATGGTTAACTTAACTGATGTTGAAGGAACATGTTCCAAAGAGAAGGAAACAGCATCGTCCCTTTCAACATTCATGATAGTGTTTTGTTGCACAATATATAATACTACTACTAATAATAATAACAATAATGTGCACATTTATATTGCGCCAACTCTATGCTCGAAAGCGTACTCATAGTGTACTCATAGCTCTGTTCAATGGATCAGTACTCATAGCGTACTCATAGTGTACTCATAGTGTACTCATAGCTCTGTTCAATGGATCAGTGTGATTTCAATTTCTTTTTAAACTCTCTGGGGATTATACGAGAAAAAATCTGACCAAGACACAGGTGGACCTTGTGAAATCATTGGCATCATATAATAGTAATATACCAAACTTTATTGCTTTTTAAATACCCTTATTTTTATATGTGCATAGTAAATGTCCTATCTTAAAATTGAGAGAATATCCAATTTTGTATTTATTGATTATTGTAAAGTATGTACACATCCGTATGGTGACAGAATACGACTGAAGGACGTGGGTCAAGTGTCTGGACGTCCTTGTAATACTGACCCACTGTGGGCACTGAGGACATCCACGTCATTAATAACATATAGCATTTATATGGACGGGTCAATACACTCTATAGTATTAATACCGACAGGTCAATACACTTGTAGAATGTTTGTCAGACAATCTTAAAGATACCGGGGTATTACTGTAGATTACTGTACGTGACAATGAAGACAACCCTAGGAGTTATATACATAAGCACGTGTTCCACTTTGATACGTTCAAGAAAGATACTTATGAATGTATTTGAGAAATGGGACACTGGTCATTGTGACTCAGATACTATGCAATAAACTTGGATTCATATGATAAGATTATGACATCAGACTATCTGGCACATCCAGCTTTATTTAGAGATGGGCCTATACTACAGCAATAGCAGCTGAAGAAAGGTTTTACTTTCTAAATGATTTTCATATAAATGTGTAGCAACTATTCAATGTAAAAGTGAAAAGTGGAAAACATATTGCGAACCAAAGCATATAAACACTTAAAAAACTTGGCACGAGTGGGTTATCACAACATTAGATCATTTTGTTATTTAATACCTATTGTCTTCACACAGATATGATCTAAAAAATACATCAACACATATTTGTCCCTTATCATGTTGCAATATATACATATTAGATCAAGCAAGATATATTGTACATACTGCAAAGCCCATTACATTTATCAACCAATTTTTTCTCTTTCTAGGAATATATAATGCCTTGACTAAGTATGAATTATTCTTTTTTAATTGATTTATTTATTATTTTCCATTTTCTTTTGTGGGGATATTTCAACAAAAGAGAAAAGTTCACCCATATGCGACGACTACAATACTCAAAATAATTAGCCAGCAATTATGAAGTAAGTAAGTAACACTAGCAGATGAGGAAGTACTAACTACGCAGAGTGGTCACAGTGTCACCACCACTGCGGTATTGAGCGGAAACCTGAAGGGAAGTGGTGATAGGAAGATGACAAGTACGCTGGTATGTACAGTGTAACCACGAGTCATGACTGTGAGCCAGGAATACTTCCTTATCTCTGAGCTGGGAGGACCTGACACCAGGATTTCTCCGAACCTAAGTGGAACCCTGTGACACCCTTCTAGCATGAGACATAGGCTGTCGTCCAATACAGGACAATGACAAACCATTTCTCAAGAATTGACAGGAATTGAAATGATCTCTGACACTACCATCTGTTGTGAAGACCTGACACACTCGCAACATGAGATAAAAGTCATTTCTTAAAAATTAGCATGAATTGAAATTAGCTGTGACCACTCTACAGACAGGGCATCGTATCAGAAAGGTAACTTTCACGAAGATTAATGCCAGGCTCCTGGAACAGGATTTGAACGTGTGACCTTTGGTTCTGAATTCCAAATATTCTACCACTGCATTACCACCCACCCCGGGCGCTAAAAAGTAAAATTTCGGTCAGATTGTTGAAGTATACAACCCAGTTTGGTCTACCAAAACTGTGTCATTCGGACAGCAACACAGGTCTGGTCTGAGAAGTCACATGTCCTCAAAACTTCAGACGGTCACCTTATGGTCATCAACACGGTGTCAAGACGGCTGGCCAATTCCTGACCTGTTGCACCTTGTCGTACTTGTCGCACCTTGTCGTACAACCACCTGACAAGACTACATCCAGACAGTGTCAACAGGGTGTGGGTTCATTCCATACAGTCCTACGTCCAGCACTCAAACCGTAATGAAGGGATACTAGCACTGCGTTTCAAAGAGACCTTCCCCTTTGAAGTCCCCCCCATGAACTTTGACCTCTGACACCCACAGCACTATATGCATGTCTGAGGTCAACTGTGACAAATCACTCATGTCCATATGGTCAAGTTAACATGTCTAGCTCCTGCTGTACAAGTGGATGGAATACAGTGTGTGTTGTACTTATTAGTAATACAAAAGAACATTGGTTTGGTCTGGAGGAAAGTGAAAGACAAGGTATAAGAACACCTGTCACATGAAAGAGAGAAATGTTGAGGAGATAAGACATGACATGAAAGAATACAAATTGAGACATATTTATCAACTTTCACTCCTAATTGCAAGGATTTGTGGTTAAATTAACTGTACTTTTTGGGTTGTAAATGCTAAGAATAAGTCAGTTATTTATTTTATTAACAAAAGGTGAACTTTTGACCATTGCGAGTGTCTGGAGTATTTCTGTCGATGACGTCATGGACTACTGTGACGTGCCATCATGAATTACTATGTTGTCATTGAAAAGTATCATCTCAAAATCTTTATTCATATTACATTAAATGTATGCAGTGCAAAATATAAAAATGTGCTTGTGGCAATAATTGTAAAAAGCTTCGGTTTGGGGACATTAATGTAAATTCTGCCATATTATGACATGCAGAAAAGAAGTACGGTATACAAAATGGTTTTTGTTCTTCACATTTTGAGAAGTGTCTAAATAAGTAGACATCATAATCATATGTAACAACTAATCAATTTGCATTACATTTAATTTCTATCATATGTCTGTATTCATCTCTTGTAAAAATAACACATGATCAATTACTGCACACACAAAAATAACACAATATTTTCCAAAAATAAACATTATGCAGTCGTTATCTAAAGCTGCAAAGCTTTCTAAACCAGAATTAAATCTAAAGAATAAAGAATATAACCTACCTCGGTGAATAAAAATGGAAAAATAATTGCCTTCATGGAATATAGGACATATATATTACAATTATACAGGATGCGCTATACACATATGCACTGTTTACAACTGGCTTGATTCCATGCCCAAAAATAGATTTGACTATATTTTTGCCATCTGACAGCGAAGAATTTGTCTGAATGTCATCGCCAATGAGATGGATACATTTATGTTTTCTGGTGGAAGGGAAGTAACTCTTGCCAGATTTGAGATATGGCAGAGGTCTACATTATCTCATTGCTCTTAAATTTGGTATTTCTATCAATACAAATTACGAAGAGTTGCAAATAGTGCATGTAGTTTGAATTTGTTTTCTATGTTTTAATTCAGGCTATTAAATGTTGTCAATAATCTAAACCACAAATCTAATTAGTACTATCCATTCAGCTTGTGAGTCACTGTAGTACTTAAACGATTAATGCTATGATTACAGCAATAAAGTTACCAATAAAATATATAATAATAATTAAATAAATAATAAATAAAAATGAAGAATAATTAAATAATTAAATAAATACAAATAACTAACTAAATAAAAAATTAAAAATTAAAATTAAAATACATTTTATTTTTTAAATATATTTTTTAAAGCGCAAGTGAACTAGTGTTTTAGGTCACAGTGGGAATCTTACACCCATACGTGATGAAAATAAATAAAAGTAAATTGGTCCAGAACTACTTACGATCAGGAATGTTGAGTTGCTCCACAGTGATGTTGACGTTTCCGTCCAGAGCAATCTGCTGGCCGTCGATGGTGATGTGTTTGCCGTCAGTGGTGAGCGTGGAGGGAATCTGGATGGTGGCTTGGCCCGTTGCTCCTGACGACGTGGCGATGGCCAGAGCTTGTTCTATCATGAGGACCTCGCAGCCTTCTTTCTGGTGCTCCTGAAGACGAAGCAAGACTTGGGTTGAATACTCCCCAGGGAGTTGAGAAGGAATGGGAGGGCACACTGATCCAGCGTAATAATGTAGTGTCATGAGCATGGATTTGGCAATACACAAATGTGCATGTTAGTATTACTAATGCAATTTTTGCAGTTTTTGATATGGTACTTTGGTAGGGCTGTGTAAAAGTCTGTATTGCTTTCAAGAGTTTTACAAGAAATGAAAATGAAAAAAAAAATGGAGAAAAGAAAATGAAGAAAGATAAACATGACCTCAGAGAAGGTCAAACAACCAGTACATTCATTATAATTCAATTTCCCCGCTTTCCTTTCTTAAAACAACTCCCATCCGTTTACTCTGTTTTCCTAAAACGGTATACCCTGACCTCAATTTACTATAAATATCCCAACTAGACATCCATTTGATGCAGATACTTAATCATTTCCAGACCTGGAATACTTTAGGAAATTGCAACATCTACAAAATTTTGCATATGCCACATGCATACATACAGTAGACCTCGTATAAACTGGACACTCACCTATATCGTACTGTCCCAGTCACTGTCCCATCTAACGCTAATTATTGCATATATGCGTATAACGTACTTTGCATATAACGGTTATAAACGGACAAAAATATCCGGTCCCAATGAGTACATTACTGTACACACAAAAATAATTTCAAAACAAGGCCCAGAGATTAAACACTGTTGAGAACGATTTCATTCTCCACTCAAAATCTTGTTCATAAATCCCCATATACAATTTGAACTAGAGCGTGAGCATGAAATCATCCTGAAAAACATTGACAATCTTCACGCCTGATACCACAAAGCCCAGATGCCTATTCAATGGTCCACCATCAAACCTAGTCTTCAAAGACATTGGATGTGGAGACAATATTTTTTCACATTTTTATTTACGATTTTTTCTTTCTTCCAACTTTACTGACAAGGACTATAGCAGACATGGGTTACACAGACCCACTGTGCACCCAACATCTAACACATTAAACATGGCATTCATAAATAAACTGCAGCACAAGCATCGAGATCTGGAATTCCAAACGTCCACAAATTATCTCCACAGCCGAGTAATCCTCTCCAGCTTACAGAGGTAGGAAAACACAAAGTTCATTCAGCAGGGACGATAATTATACTTGGAGCTCCCCTGGTTCACGTAAGCTGCGAACACAGGGAGTTGGGAGGAGGAGAAGACATGGGAGGGAGGAAGGGAGGGAGGGAGGTGTGTTTTTATTAATGACACAAGAAACGGAAACCATAAGCTGGTGACAGCATGTGATCTGGGTGTTCCAGGAGAATGTGTCACACTTGAAACTGTCAGGAGGAACTTGCTGGGGAAGATGAAAATGTAAATCTCGATAACCTAACATGAGGAGTTATTGCACTAGCACAGGCTTTGTCATCTGTCTGTCCCCACTTCCTCTCTTCATCGCCCTCCCTCTCTTGCTCTAAGGCTGGAATTGTTGTTCATCTGGTGATGTTTTACGAGGAGGATATGCGACTATTATTATTACTTCATCATGAGGAGCTCTCTCTCTCTCTCCCCTCTCTCTCATGTTATGAATCTGGAATTTTCATTCATCTGGTGATGTTCTACGAGCAGACTATGCCACCTCATCACATCACATTCTCTCTCTCTCACCCCTCCCTCCCTCCTCCTCTCATGTTATGACTCTGGAATTCTCATTCATCTGGTGATGTTCTACGAGCAGACTATGCCACCTCATCACATCACATTATCTCTCTTCCCCCTCCCTCCCTCCTCTTTCTCTCTCTCATGTTATGACTCTGGAATTCTCATTCATCTGGTGATGTTCTACGAGCAGACTATGCCACCTCATCACATTCTCTCTCTCTCTCTCTCTCTCTCTCTCTCTCTCTCTCTCTCTC
>JAVCKZ010074564.1:0-13385 GCA_034780755.1 Lepetodrilus elevatus
TTTCATTACAATTAATTTACTCAGTTTTGAGAAATACCACTTTATGTGTTCGTGTTTTAATGTGTTCCGTATAGGAACATCAGTATCGTTCCCTTATTTTCTGACGGTAGTATATATAACCTGCCTCTATTGCTGTGTAGATGTCCAGATAGTGACACAGTATACAGTTGGTATTTGCTACGTGTGTTTCAGGACAGGTTGGCAACGTGATCAACAACAGGAATGCCAGCAGACAGGAGTTCGAGAGATTACTTGTAAGTTTACTCTGAGATTTGAATTCCGATATGTTGTCCATATCTATATTAGCTGATGTTCCACCATCTAGTACCACTACGTCCCCAGCATCCTATGACTAACGTATTGCCAACGTCACACACAGTCAAAGGGTCATGTAATGGCCATCGTTTCGAGGATGGTGTATCACGGACATATAGATATAGCTGATACTCAGGACAGCGAGACGTTGTGTGTATAGACCCTGCCATCTATAGGCTCTCATTAGAACTGCATCAGTCACTAAGTCATTACATTCTAAACGGATACCATTGACGTACTCGTCGCACCGACTCGGGGCATGATTCCACCTTTGCCACGGGGGGACAATGACGATCATTTCAAGATCTCGTCTCTATTCTCGTCGTTTCACGAAGCCTGTCAGTGGAACCGTTCAGTGATAGATAGTCCAATTCGTCGATTCTATACAGATGCTATAGATAGTATATTTGTCTGTCTGTGCTCACTGGAACCTGGAACCCCAAGATGGCGATATGTATATACGAGTTAGAATTGAACTCAAACTCTGAACTGTTCACGAACACCAGAAGAACATTTAATCAAAGATTTTAACATACATAATTCGGTTTCCACTTTTATTAGGTTGGCCTAGGAATATATACAATAATAAAAATGTTAGGACATCCGGATTTAATGCGATGAAATCAAAATCACTACTCAGTAGAGACTAGGCCTGCACATCACGAAAGGGTCGTACAGTAGTTTGGAAGGGTCGTACATTAGTCTGGATGGATCGTACAGTAGTGATGTCCTGCTATATAGTACGACCATGTCGTAGGGCATGGCTTACATCCGAACTACTATACGACCGTTTCATGAATGCAAACTTCATGTGGAAATCAATACGATGGAATTAAAGTTTCTGAAATATATTTCGTGTCACGTGAGACTATAAACATTTGCCAAGCATTACAGTCCACGAACCTTATTGCATGTATTGCCCTGAAACATGTCCAATATGAAGCATTGGTATTGTGTTCAGGTCGTAGATATATAGACTACTACCCATTACATATTGAATATCCGGCTGATGGTAAGAAACGTTTAGCAATCATTGTTGCAAAACATTAAACCCAACATAACAAGATTCCATATAGAGCATAACCTTTATTAACTCAGACCGAGAACCTCAGCATATGAGGTACAAATATTAATTACAAAAAAAAAAGGAACATGGCAATTGGGAACAGGGATTTGCTAGGAAGTTATTCGTCTTATGGAATTTATTACAATAGTACCAAATACACTGACATTTTTCTATACACTTATTTTCTTGCTCCTAAAAAGAGAACGTAAGCTAAGGACGGATAGTCTAGACAGCTAATACGAGGAGATGTACTTATGGACATAATATGGACATTCAAAAACGTAATGGTACTCATCAACAATATCATGTAATTGACAGAGTTGACATTTTCTGTTATGTATGGGTGTGTTATAAGCCCTACGCATTACGGTATTCCACACGTCTACTACCCAATACCTACAAGCAATTAACTGACTTGAAAGGGTCGACAACTCTCTTCACATGCATGTTCCGCTATATCGGTTAATTGTTCGATGAGTCGTGATCAGGCATGAGAAACGCGCATTTCGGATCAAACTGCTTGACTAACTTTGTTAGAATCGACACAAGACCGTTCTGCCGGTGTATAAGTATGCCGCTAGCCCTGTGACCGGCGACAAATAGTGGTAATCAAAGTATTCCATTGCCCTGTATGGTTTCAAAGGATAGGAGAAGGGCCCGGCATATCCGTGTTCCAAATAGCTAGGCATGCTGTCCCTCTAATGTGCAACATTATTCACGTATTTCTTCTTCTCAGATTTATGCAATGCGCACCCCATGTTTATTGGGGGCGTAATTGTCAAATAGTATTAGTGTATGAATTCCCGTAGGGGGATTAAGTTACCATACATAATTAGCTGTGTGAGTTGGCGGATGTAATGAAATTATGAAACATCTATTTTTTTCTAGGATAATGTCGAGTATTGAAGCAATGGGGTTTCGAATACAGAGGCCTTTTCAGGAGGGCGAGTTTACGCGTGAATTCTCCTTTACTTGGAAACGTTCATACTTCATAAGTGACGTCACGCGTGAACTCGCCTAAACTCGCCCTCCTGAACAGGCCTCTGGTATACGGAGAACCAGCGATACACTGCATACTACAAACATGGTTACATTCAGTGCGAATCACGATCAGGAGATGTGTGTTTCAGTATTATTTGTTAAATTGTATTGAATGTATATATATTCAACTGAAAATCACGGTGACCACGACAATGTCATTAAACTACAACACATTTATAAACAGCTTCTTAGTACCACGTACTCGTACTTCAGTTCAGATCATAATATTAACACAGATTCACAACATTATATTTTGATGAATTGTATCTTTCTCATCATGGAGCACACTAAAGAAAATATACTTCCGATCATGATCATCAGGCCCCGAGATTACGAAACCTTTCTGAGTACAAATTTGTACTCAACTCAGAGTTTTGTTCATAAAACGTCATATGACGTCATAGTCTGAGTACGTTTGTGTGCTCAGAAGGTTTCGTAATCTCGGGGCCAGGCGTTTCTGTGCTAGTAAAGGATGTATGTGTTTTAACCGATTAAGACAGGAGTAGGAAGTGAATCTGTATTCGAGGTCCTATTCACTGTTAAACTAAGATGCTGCCGGACAATTATTGCTATTCACCAATGGACCTCAACTCGTGAATACACCTTCTGAACCATCTCAACGTATTTCTATCATGGTCTAAATCTAGATGCCTTCTTCTGAAGGCTAGTCATATACGTCCTATACGTATGTCATAGCCTGGCATTACTATTAGTACTAGACTTTTATAATTAATAGTTTGGTGTATATCTGTTGCACAGGATGGCGCTAAGGTGTATATGCAAACACATAACGTGCCGCCGGACCTACAGAAGAGGGTGCAGAGATGGTACGACTACGTCTGGTCAAGGTGAGAGGAGTCAGACTCCTACCTACCTTTCATAGAAATATACACGTGCCTCTGACTTCATTATCCGTGGATAATGTACGTATTCATTGTAAACGAGAAACATTTGTAGACTATTCACCTACATAATGGAAACTAGTTAGAGCATGAACAAGCAAGGATTGATCTAATGTTGATATAAATAAAAGTACATTAAGAAAAACAAATATTTAGAAAAATACATACTAGTATATATTTGTTTTAATAATGGCCTGATTCAAGTGCATGTGCATTAACTGATGATTCAGGGTATGGTTTCTCAGGGTATGGCACTCTCTTTGCCGATAGCTAATACATTGCCAAGAGAGTGCTATGGTCTCTTAGCGGCTAAGAGAGCTTCGATAAACTATACCCAGCTTTATATCTGCATTTACCAATAATGTTACCTTTGAAAGAATTAAGACCAGGGTCTTGCTGTCACTAGAAATTGAGCAAAAGACGAACTAATAACAATCTGATGGTTACCAAACATTGCTATTTACGATTTTATGCTCAACTCAAAGTGTTTTTCACAATCCCCTTATACATTTGAGTTTGAAGAAGAACTCTTATTCAAAATATTTAGGTTTCGTAATTTCTGGGCTTGATCTTTCAACGTCACAAGTTTGCGCAACAAACTAACCAGAAATCCTACAGCAAAATGACAGGTTTCCTGAATATGAAAAGACGCTCTCCATTTGTGTTGGTGCTTGGCTTCACGCATGGGCTAATGAAGAACTTCAGAAAACCTTTGCCGTGATGTCTGGACAAGTCACCAGTAAGGTCACTGCGAGTAGTTAAACGACCCATCCGTCACAAGACGTCACCACTTCACGAATGCAAGCCATATCCGGTCAGACGAGAAGTACCCTCAGTCGTGTGACTATGCTCGACCCGCGTTTGATGCTGTCTAATTAAAATTAAACCGGGGTTCATCGCCGCCGCTCTTCGACACCAATGTCCACACTGATGTCTGTTCAAATGACTGCTGCGTATCTCAACCGACGTGAAGCTCTCTCAGGCTTGCATACAAGGGTTTATTACTAAAAGACTACTGACATCTTCACGTAATACCTTCATCAAGGTGTATACAATACGGCTGGAGCTCTCCTCTTCGAAACAGCGTAATAAAACAACTCCAGGGTATCGTTTCTCGAAGCTCTGATATCAATTATGAAACCGTAGTGCTCTCGTAAGTACGCGATCCTCATTTATTAGAGATCGCTACGAGAGTCCTTATGGTCTCGTAGTAGATATGAGGTCTTCGAGAAGCGATGTCCAGGACTTGGTCATCGACCACACTATATGGTTAAGGCTTAAGGCTGGGATTAATATAAAGTTAACTTAGAGTTATGTAGTTTCGTATAGGAGATCCGCGAACAGTCACGTAGCTGGATTCTATTCTGAGTAGTCATGAGACCACCAGACGGTACGGAAAGGTAAATATACAATTTATTACAGAAGAATCTCGCATGATAATGTTAACAGCTGTAAACTTTGTATTTCAGAGGACGCCTGAACGGGTGTGACATCAACTCACTCGGATTACTACCAGATAAACTAAAAACAGAATTAGCCATTCACGTCAATCTGGAAACTTTAAAAAAGGTTAGTGGAATTTTTCAATTACAAGAGATACACATTAAATATGACATGATGCGAATATTAAATTCAAAATGCAATATGGTAATATATTTGATACTTAAAAATATTTCCCAAATATCATGTTTTATGTCATCTCGTGATGCGGGGAGGCAATATAGACAATAATAGTATAGCCTCCCAGCTTCGCTCGATGACATAAAACATTATATTTGGGAAACACAGTTGAGTATCCTCTATATACTGTGATTGTAAGCATTACACCTTTTAATCATTTGAAATGGACAATAATGTGTATTGTATTGTATATAATATTCCCTTTTGGAATAGACAATAACATTTATATGATCATCCAATTAAATATATTATAGTAATGAAAACCTATCCATGACACACCTAGCTTATTATGAAAGGTGGACACCGTTCTAATACTACTTCCTGTGTTACCAATTTCCAATGCCAAATAAAAGTGTCAGTGTTTATAATGAAAGGATGTATTTTGTTATGAGTTTTATTCTGCTTTTTTTTAAACAATAATTATTTGCAACAAATTTCGTGATGTGCGAACAGTCAACCAAATGACGTAGTGATGATTGAAGATTGTAACTTTTTTTAAGTTAGCTATCTATTTTGTAACTCAATTTAAAGCTACAATTGGCATCGGTGTGAAATTTGGAAAGGTACATGTGGTTATTTATTTTAAAGAAAAATGTAGCAAACTAGATTGGATTACCATCCCCATCTGAGCATCGTCAACAAACAGTGTTATGAAGGAATCAAATCATGCTACAGTAGTATTTTAAATGCAATGTATAAATAGTAGTGCTCCAAGTACAGATCCTTGTATGACGTCTGTCGATATCGGTAATATTAATGACTAGACCCTATTATATTACGTGGTTTCTCTCGTGTTAGTATATGTATTTTTATATAAGTTACAAACCATATGTACACTTGTTGACGGATACCTATGGAGATAGGGATAGTCTCCTGATAGTATTATAATTTTGAGCTTGTGTATATATTTCCCCTTTTCGGTATTCATAATGTTGTTAATTTTCAAATGGTATTATGTCCAAGACCAGGGTATCGTTTCTCGAAGCTCTCTTATACACTATGAGACCATAGCGCTCTCGTAATTGCATGATACCCATGTATAAGAGATCAATATAATAGTTATTGTCTCGTAATGGATATGAGAGCTTCGTGAAACGATACTCTGGCCCAGAGGTTACAAAGCCTTTTGAGTACGATTTCGTGCGTAACTGTAACTCGAGTGCAAATCCGAGTTGAGCATGAAGTCGTGCTCAAAAGTGTCGTAACCTCATGCAGGGTCGGGGTATCCTTTCACAAAGTTCTCATATCTGCTATGGGACCATAGCGTTTTATATTAGCTATCGGTAAAGACCGCGTATATCTTATAGTGGATACGGATGCTTCGTGAAAGGATGCACTGAAATATAGTGATCGTATATATCCGTCGCCTGGCCTTATCGTACTTGACAGCGAATCATATTGATTCGCATTCTAATGTGTGCATCTGCCAAGACGATGTACTGTGTGATTGGCGCTCACCGAATAGCACTAACATCTGAAATACTTGCACATCTATCATGTATCGTATAATTCATCGACGCTAATTATGTAGATACCCAACACCAACGCAAATGCCATTACATGCGATTGGAGACTTAATGCAAAGTTATCTAGAGGGACACTTTCTCTCTCTCTCTCTCTCTCTCTCTCTCTCTCTCTCTCTCTCTCTCACACACACACACACACACTCACTCCATGTCTCTCTCTCACTCACTCACTCACTCGCTCACTCTCTCCCTAGTCTCCTCTCTTTCTCTCTCTCTGTCTCTTTCTGTATCTCACTCACTCTCTCCCTAGTCACTCACTCTCACTGACTCTCTATCTCACTCACTATCTCTCTCTCTCTCTCTCTCTCTCTCTCTCTCTCTCTCTCTCTCTCTCTTTGGTATAGGGTGATCTTTGGGGTAAATGTCGCCTAACGCTGGATTTCCACATCTTATTGATGACATATATAGATCCATTGTCAAAAGTGATAATTTCAGATTAACTAGTATTTGGAGACGAATGTCTGTGTATGGCTTTGCCACACTGTCTAATGTCAAATGAACGGCTTGCTTGCTTACCTAAGGTTAAAGTTTCATTAAACTATATTTCGGCTTTGGCTCCTGGAATATTTGGAATTTGGAAATACATCAACAGTTATTGGCAAACTCGCTCGGCTCTATGTTTGTTATGCATCCCCAAAACATGAAAGTTGCGCCAGTGAATGTCTATGGTCAAATGCCAAGGATCAGATAATATATGGAGGTTGACTCAGATTCGGCTATCGACAGTCCTGAAGAGTGAAATCTGAAATGTTATTTTAATGAAATTACTATAGGTAATACCAAAGATATGGAACATGTACTTCTAAAGGTCATTCGGGATTTAGGCTCAGTGTATAAATCCGATTACATTGGAAATTCACCGCTCATATGGTCTTTTAACATTTCGTCATAGTGTTAGGCTTCACGTAATTTCTATCCCCAATGTTGATGGCATTATCTGATCCTGGGTATCGTTTCTCGAAGCTCTCATTTGTACTATGATACCACAAGGACGCTCGTAGCCATGGTAACGATCTCTAATACTAGTACATGGGGAGCGTGCACTTACGAGAGCGCAATGTATGGTCTCATAGTGGATATGAGAGCTTCGGGAAACGATACTTTGTATTCGCCTTGGCGGGTGGCTCCAGACTACTACAGTATATTACTTATTTTCCAACAGGTGACGATCTTCCAGGAGTGTCAGCCAGAGTTTCTCCACGACCTGGTCCTCAAGATGAGGGCGTACATCTTCACCCCCGGGGACCTCATCTGTAGGCGGGGCGAGGTGGCCAGGGAGATGTTCATAGTAGCTGACGGATTGGTGGAGGTGTTTAGGTGAGTGGATGTTAGGGTTAAGGTTGGGGGTCAGGGTTAGGGTTAGCGTTAGGGCTAGGGTTAGTTTTGGGGTTAGGGTTAGGATTAACCTTAACCCTAACCCTGGCCAAATCGACTAAAGAAAATGTTCATAATAGCTGATATTGGTGGAGGTATTTAGGTGAGTCCAGGTCAGGGTTAAGGTTAGGGTTAGGGTTGGGATTAACCTTATCCCTAACCCTGGCCATGGAAATGTTCATGACGAATTGGTGGAGGTGTTTGGGTGAGTTCCTGTTTATATACAAATTCAATATGATGGATCCTTAAGCATGGTACTCGTTGCACTAACAGTCTAGCCCGTATCCTTTCAGAATACAATGTGTAAACTTGGGTCCAAGATTACGAAATTGTCTTGAGTACCATGTCTCAACGTTTTGTTTAGTCCCCCATATATAATTTGAGCTTGAGCATGAAATCAGTTTCATAACGTTGGTCTTGTTTTCAGTGAAACGGGGACGGTGCTTAAGCGAATGGCTGCCGGTGATTTCTTTGGAGAAATAGGAATTCTGAACTTGGACGGAGGAATAAACCGGTATGTCAGCGTGTTGAAACTTGCTGTTTGTGTGCAAACAGTTGCACTGTTACCGAAGATACTTCACTGGGAAACTGGATCTCTATCTGGGTGTGCTCTGTGGAACACTATGTCGTATGCATATGCTTCCACCATCCTCGCACCATAGCGGCACTCACTTCATGTGGTACCTCTGACACACACATATAGAGAGAAAGTTGCGCAAACAAATTAGAAGCCATATAAATATAACAATGATGGGTATCACTGGATAGATATTTTACGCAAAATGCATAGGGAAATTGATTTCATTGTTTGGATGTTTGCTAAACTTCCCTCTAGATGTGTGTCACGGGTACCACATGAAGTGAGTCGTGAAGGGAATTAAGTACTGCTACGGTGCGACGGTGATGCTTGGACTGGCAATAGTGTAACTAACCTCATCTGTCACATGATGCGACTGTCATAAAAGTGTTAAATAGTGTTAACGTCCACTTGTTCTTTACAGGCGGACAGCTGACGTCAGATCAGTAGGGTATTCAGAATTGTTCGTGTTGTCCAGGGAAGATGTGTTAGGAGCCTTGAAGGACCATCCGGACGCAGAGGTAAGGCGGCGATATACGTAATAGAATGAGACAATAGACAGCAGACAATGTGTCTATACTGTCACCATTATATGGGTATTGTTTCCTACATTCTGAGCTAGCAACGGTTCTTCAATACATGATAGCACTTCAGATTGAGCTCACAGACTATTATGGGACATAACTTTCCTTTGGTAATTACGTTAACGATGCTAGTGCTTAACGTCTGCTTCCGGCGTAGCTTATATAGCAGACGGCTTCCTTTGCATGCATGATACCACGTTTTGATTGCTTCTGATGTCTTGGTTTAACCTTCTCCATGTTATAGGCAACCGGAGATGCCCTAACGAGCAGTATGTGCCTAATCCAACAGGGAGAGGGTTAAACACCTCAATGCATCTCTGGAAGGTTGTGCTAACTTATTGAGGTCGTGTTTTGTCATTGATTTCAGATAATCATCCGTGACTATGGGCAGCGTCGTCTGAGGGAGATAGAAGCTCATCGTATGAGGGTGAAGCCCCTGCAGAAGGAGGACAGTACGGACCTGCAGGGTGTGAAGAACGCCCTGAGGCTGATGACACTCAGGAACATGTCCCCCAAGCTAGTGCGCCCTGAACCCACACCGCCATCTCCAAGGTTTGGTAAAACCAACAGTCTAAAACATACGGGTTTTTCTTTCAATTCTGAGGACGGTGCTTTAGATTCTGAGGTGAACTATTCTCAAAGTAGTGGGCTTTTTGAAACGGTGTGCGGAAATTTGAGGCGTTTATTTCACAGGAAGGTCAAACGACAGAAAACAGAGGATGGTGTGAGTGTGGAGAGTCGAGCGACTCGAACTCGGCAGGATGAACAGGTTAAGTCTTCCAACGTTGCGGATAGTTCCACTTCCAAAAGGGCTGGCTCGGGAAAGAAAAAGCTGGCTGGAGTGCTGAAGAGCGGCATGAAGAAGGGCAAACGCCCAGGGTATATGGCCGTAAGAACAGACGAAGAACATGAGTCATGTGATAGTGAAACTGACGACCAAAGTGAATCAAAAGACAACAAAATAATTGACTTGACTCAGGTAGGGAAGTTAAAGTTATTAAAATCCAAAGATGACGAGAACTCAGCGATCATTTGTCCTTCCTCCAGGGAGTGTTCTCCTTCTCCTACGCCTAGAAGTAGTTCCAGGGAGTTCACGCCACCTCCTTCCGCGAAACATTCGACTTCCCGAGAAATAACGCCCCCACCAAGTGCAAATAATGCTAAAACGAGACGATTCACACCACCTCCTGTTGAAAATGTCAAAAAGTTTGATATTCCAAGATGCAAAAGTACTTCCGCTTCGGAGTACACGTTGAGAGATAATTCCCGACTTGCACTGCGGCTGAGTTCCCCGCCTCGGGACTATGTTGCGCATATCTCTACGCCGCCTCTTGCTTCCACTAAACCAGACTACAACATACTAACACCTCCGCCAGCTAAGTCTATCAACACTTATGCCTACGACTCTGATAAAACCTCATCCTCTGCAAGGCCAAATTCACCAAGGTAGATCTAACATCTTTAACTCAGAAACCACTGAAAACTTTCAATAACACCCTTAGTTATTTTAACCTTACTAAATACGTTTTTTTACCCGTCCAATAGGTAATCACACGGATATCGTGTCACAGAGCTCTCCCTATAAGAGACCATAGCACTCTCTTTGCCGATATAGCTAATACATTGCTAAGATAGTGCTATGGTCTCTTAGCGGCTAAGAGAGCTTTGAGAAACGATACCCAGATCCCTGTTTAAATTTCAACATCGGACGTTGTGAATACACGAATGTGTATTAATGAGGAGAGTTATCCGGTAGGTCATTCGTCACTGATGCCAAATGATGAACTACATATATTAGAACATTCACAGGGTTATTGTACGTTTTCAGTGGTTTCAAATACTAACATGTCTGGTGTATCGAGTCTGTACGTCTGGTGTATCGAGTCAGTGCTGTACGTTCAGTGAACTATGACCTGATAGACTGGTGGTTCTAGGTATCTGCGGTAGTATACTTTCTCTGTAGTACTGTATCATATCTATGCCGATCTTGGGCCCGGGACCAGAGTTGCACATGACTCTGCTACAGACGTCTCTGGACGTCTATGTATATCTGAAACTAACCTACTAAAAACACCATTCTTACCTCTACTTCAAAACTTCAACGTGAAATAGTTTATCTAGCATTAACAATAGTACTGTAAAATATGTTATGCTAATTAAATCTCATGACAAGTAATGTATATAGGCCTACTTCGGGCTGTTTCTCGAGCAATGCTAGAGTTCGCGCGAAGTCGCGAAAGCAAAGCTAGAGTGACGTCACGAACGTGCTATATAGGACGGCCCACGAAGCACGAAAGCTTGTCTAACAACAACTAGACATGCGCAATGACACTTCCGGGCTAAACTAGCGTAACCGCCCGAAGTAGGCCATAATTATAACTGATTTCTCTGAAATTGTTCATACATTCCCAACATATTTCTCGTTTAAATTAAAATTAAAGTATATTGAAAATATATAAGTTTAAACTGTATGTATGCTGACTGTGTTTACCTACATGTGATTTATTCTTCTGCAGCCAGTGTAACTCGCCTAGTGGCGATGATGCAGCGTCTATAGCTGGGTCTGAAAAAAAGCAATGTTGTGTGTGAGTGTACCAGCTGCATCAGCTGTAGGTAGCTAGAGAGGACCATACCGTAGCCCATGACGTCCAGTAGTAGTTGACTGCGCCCCGCAATCACCCAATAGTTGTTACATTTCATAATCATACCGAACCTATGTTCTCTAATAAGTATTAGATCATGACGCCCAGTAGTAGTTGACTGCGCCCCGCAATCACCCAATTAGTTGTTATATTTCATAATCATACCGAACCTATGTTCTCTAATAAGTGTTAGATCATGACGCCCAGTAGTAGTTGACTGCGCCCCGCAATCACCCAATAGTTGTTATATTTCATAGTTATGTTACTAGTATATGTTTTATAATACGTATTAGATCAAGGTATACCCGACATCAATTTGAGTTCATCCCAGGTTGTAGAGACCATTACAACGTTAATCCTATATTATTTTGCATGTAATGTATTGTGTACGCTGGCATATACTAGTAGTCTAGGCACATGCATTGATATAGCATAGACGGTACGATGCAAATAGTTTCAATAAGATCGACCACTCGGATGCGTTACTGTTGTAGACGGTCGAGCATGAGGTATTTTATGAACGAATCCCACACTATTGCAGAGTTGTCTGAAATAGTCGATGAAACCTTGTAAAATGCTGTGTTGTCTTAACAGATTCTGCTAGAGTCCGCCGCTCATAGGCTACCCCGTCATTAAATGATTGATACTGGTAGACAGCTGGTAGAATAGTTTATATATTACAATGAAAAGAAGCATGAAAAACATACTAACAGTTAAAATTACATGAACGTTATGCATGAATATAATCGATAACAGATAATGATAATGTTTAATTATAACGTTTAAAGGCATAATATTGCGGTGTTCATTGCAAATGTATATTGAGATATGTCCTCGCCAACACTGATTTACAAATGAGATAATTATGTTACGGTACCGCCTCAAGATTCTTCCATCTTTCCAAGGGTTCACTTCCTGTAATGCACACTTATTTTTACCGGTGACATAATGCTATACACGCATAGATCGTCACAGACATAATTGCAATGACGTCAGTTGGGACCCGTTGCACAGAAGAGATGTACATAGCTACACGTGACTTGGTTGTAAGTCCTAAAGCATGGAACCGCTAAAAGTGTAATTCCATTGCATATAGCACTGTTATCGCTACAATACTTGATAATATTGTTAGCTAAAACTATTGTAGCGATAAATATAGTTCATACAACCAGACTTGCATGTGTAGCAGGTTCCTAAAATTTGACTTACAATCAATTGTAGCTACAACTGTTCTGCGCAACCGGCCTCTGGTATGTACATGTAGCCTATGTGCTCTATGTGACCTTGAACCAACTCTAGAATAGCATTACGAAGACCTGTGTTCGTGCAGTGCATTCATAGCAGACGTTCCTTCTCCTTCCAGTAAGCGCCACTCCATGGAGGTGTCCGACTCCAGACTGCATCCTCTCATGTACAGGAGGAGCTCCAGTCTCTCCGGATGTGGATCTCAGAACGACTACGACGCACACAAACTGGCAAAGCAAGTTGAAGACCTCTCGCAAGTAGTGCACACTAAAATGGTGAGACTATGGCAGACTATGGTCGGGTATGGTCGGGCCTATGGTCTAGCTTATGCTTGAGTCAAATATTTAACACATGTTATGCCGGCGCTACACTTGCGACCAAATCGTCGTACGACTCGAGTTATGCCGACTCCCGACGGTCGGCGTTAGGTTTT
>JAVCKZ010074575.1:0-13383 GCA_034780755.1 Lepetodrilus elevatus
CACACACACACACACACACACACACACACACACACACACACACACACACACACACACACACACACACACACATGATTTAGCACCAGATTTAGCACCAGAGGCATGTTCAGGAGGGCGCGAACCCGCGAGTACATGCGTGAACTCGCCTTGGAAACCTTCATCATTCATATAATGACGTCACGCGATAATAAAGTTGATCCTTGTTTTTAAAAAAGCGTATTATATTTTAACAGTTATCATGGACATTTCCGTTATATAAATGCTTATATTTGTAATATACATAATTATATGCATACAAAAATAGTTCACAGTGTATGCTGGTATTCGATTACAATTATGCAATAGGTACAATGTAGGCCTAATTGCATTACATACCAGTTACAATATTATTTAATTAAGGTAAGTGTCGTAAATAACTTCCATGGTATGAGTTGTAGGCATACCATGCATACCATGCATACCATGCATACCCATTCATATCAATATCCAATCCCATGAGATTGTGGTCACTAAAATAATTATGTTTAAACTAAAATACTTAGTAGCTGTACCCGGAATGAGATCACATGGCTTGTTCTTCACTGTTGCCTACCAGTTTTGCATTTAGTTTTATTTGTGTGTATGCTTAACAATTTATGTGTCTATATCCATTCCCCGCACCCATTAACAGTAGTACTCAATGTATGCAAATAGCTATAAACCCTTAACTGGAATTCCAATCGTTACACGAATCAGCGGTGCGAATGTCTGCTACATACCTTTATTGACCAATCAACGCTCGGCAAATTGTAGTATCAGCATCACCGGAAGTCTGTGTAACCGTCACGCAGAAGGGTAGCAATAAACTGGTCTAGACGTTAGAATAGTTGTTCACTGTTTTAGTGTTAACACGTTTGAAGGGTGCTACCAGTACACGTAGAAGTAAATAGGGTAATTATAGTGGTATAAATATACGAGTACAAAAAACTACAATGCAAAGTACTATTTTAGGAATGCTGGTTTTGTAGTTCTCCTGCACTTATCAAGTTGATGCTATAACCGTAAACTCAAGTACGTACTCATGGTAGTAAGGTAAATCATACTGAAGTAGGCCTACATGTTTTGGGGAATTCCCACAGTACTAGTTCACATTAAACCTGTATGTTTGTTATATGAATTAACTACAACTATATGCTCTATATTTACATTTTTAAATGATCGATTATGCTGTAAAATAGTTGTATCTATGCTTTATATTTACATTTTTAAATGATCGATTATGCTGTAAAATAGTTGTATCCATGCTATGTTTACATTTTTAAATGATCGATTATGCTGTAAAATAGTTGTATCTATAGACTTGTCTAGCAATCAATATATTAAAGTAGCATACACCTATATATTGCATACAGTTAATTGTAATATTATTGTCACTGAGACACTCAATATGCATATAGTGTCTCCATTAGTGTTATGATATGCTCCTAGTTTCCGCTGCTTTGCGTGGAATTAAATTTTAAGTCTTTAATTAAAAAAGTTACCTTTAATTGTAGTAATTAGGATAACAGCTATAGTTGAGCATTATATGCATTCTTATATTGAATTGCAGAGAACTGAACATCCTGTTTGGGAGTTCACATGATATAATTAAAATTGTTTTTGTTCGTGGATGTTTTCCATAAATCTGTGTGGCCGTAATATAATCGTCTTCCTTTGACAACACTTCGCGCTATTAAGTCTGCGACATCGAGCTACCGTTATCAGTTATCCATAGTTGAGTTGAACTGAAGATTTGAATTAGATAATCGCGTGCAGGTCGGCACTATGTCACATAAAACAACAAAGTGTTAGAGACTTTATGCCATTAAACATATTGGTTGAAAACCTTCACCTGAAAAAGTTAATTCACTTCCTATCACGAAGAGCGATCATTTTACGCATGCGCGAGTTCATCCACGTGCGGTGGATCCGATAATTCCTGATTTTAGATACCGTTGAATTAGATAGCGAGGACATTCCTTGTGCCAATCCACATCCATAATTAAACCATACTTTACTATCCAATCACTATCATACTTAAACCATATTCAATGCTAACTCCCTTCTCTGAATTGACATGATTTAACGGTGTATTAATTGTATATGAAAACTACTCAATTTCGGTCTAGCGATATTTTTTATGTAGAATATTAATACAACAAGATTGATGAACGGATGAAAATGAAATGCTACCTTATTGCTATCTCTATCGATGTGATGGAAAACTGTGTGCAAGCTTCGTTATCATCCCCGGCTTTATGTACTTAACACTATCAAGCAGTGGCATTATTGGACAGAAGGCAGTTTAAGTGGAAAAGTAACAAAACACGTTTCTGCGATTAACAACTTCACACCACGTACTCAAATCACGGACTGTGTTCTGTACGGCAAATATTGCAAAGTAGTGTTGAGGAAATTAGTACTTCACTCCGCGGGGTGTCGTAAATGATTGGTTAGGAGTGTCATCAGAAGTGCGATTGAAGCAGAAATGTCCAAGCGATGTTGTTAAGAGCATGGTTTCGCTTCATGCGCGTGGCACAGCGTTAATAAAATGATTCCTGCGCATTTAATTATTCAGTGTCATCGCTGGCGACGTAGCTTTATACAGCCTCTATCTGAGAGCAAGTCTGATAGGAGACAACCAGTTTGGATAGGCTTAGTGTTGAAGTAGAGCAAGCTATGGCAATGATCTGTGGCATGCAAGTGCTCAAACTGTCAGACACTTTGTCTCATCGAGATCGGAGAGCTTGACAAACAGACTTTCAGAGAAAAACGTTAAAGGCGCACATCCGTTCCGATTTCTGTAAATTAAATATAATTGTTAACATTCTAGGACTCTGGTCGAGAGCCAACGTGAAATAGTAATGCTATAGTTTTCAGGTTGCTTTAAATTATATTAGTATAAATGTACCTTCATTTTTAACGTGCAAGTAATTTTTCTGTATATATAATATACATACCTGGGGGCCTATTCTCGAAAGAACAGTTCTTAACACTTCTTATGGTATGGCAATATACGAACTGTTCTTAGACTAAGAAGTTCGTAAGAATGTTACGAGAATAAGCCCTAGATAAGGCCACTCTATGTAACTGAATACTAATTGTGACTATGCAATGTATGTTTATGGACAAACATCATTACTAAAATACCATGTTTAATTTTATTAGTATTACTAATCTTTGACAGAATGGATATTGGTAAGGATCGGGCCCTAACGTCCAGTAATGCTTATTAGTGAGACCCTCTAGTATAGCACTGTACCGTATGCTCTCCAGATGTCGCCAAGTTCATTTAGAGAGATATCAACATTATACTAGTACTCAAATTATTTGAGTAGACGTTGATCTCTAGATGGAACCAGTGTCCACGCAGCTAAAGTGGTAACAAGTGCTGTTCAATAAGGAATCAAAGTGCAACGCGAAATGTCAGTAAAGGTGCGGTCAAACCTAGTGCGGGATCACTTCTTATGGAAATGCATGAACTGTCCACACCTGAACGGCGCGGTAAACCGTGCTGCGTTACGGTTTAGGTGTAGACAGTTCGTGCATTTTTAGTAAGACGTGATCTGTCCGGGAAACACGCAGCGTGAACCGCAGCGGTTCCCACGTTAGGTCTGTACTGTATGGACCTTAACTTGCTATGTTCACAAACACGAAAACGTAAAGATGGCATACATTAGTCGGTGGATTGTTCCATCAAAATCCCGACATCGTAAAGTAAGGAAGGTGGTACACTACAGGACATCTGACATAGAACAATACACATTACGCTTCCAGATTAAAACAATAAATATGATATTTGAATTGTCATTTCTTTTGGAGCATTTACTCGAGAAACTTAAATAAGGTTCAGTTGCCATTTTGGACATATAAAACGTGTTCTACTATATTAACAAAGATGCATTCCAAAACATCCTCAGGCACCAACTTCACCAAGTACTCTTCAAGAATATGCAGATGCATCGGAAGAAAATATGCACCTGATTCCTCAGGCTGTTCCGAAATATAATATAGAAATAAAACTGTTCACACAAAATACCTAATGGTCTTTAATGTATTGTGTTGATTATAATGTACATTCATGTTTCTATATATCTCTCTATCAAACTATCCATATATCCCTCCATTTTATAGTCTACATTCTATCCTGATCAAGGCAAGTTTACCATATCACTAATGAACTTATTTGCAAGTCAAAGCTAAAGAACAAACTACATTGCTTCGTTCAAATTGAACACAAACGTCAGGATCAGCGGGCAGGCAGCATATAAACCCATGGAAGTGCTTTATTTCTCACTTCCAGTGTCCCAACATTTCCCAAAATCCGTTATTTAGATTCGTGCTTCTTGCCACCCACGGCGTGATTTAATACAAGCAGCTGTCTCATTGAATCAGGCACGCCGTGCTGACGTCGTATACGACGTCCACTCAACTGATCACGTGACAGAAACTCTAGGACAGGTCTATTATATATACAGCGACCATGGTTTGGTATTTAATACGGAGGTGTCATGCGTTTGTCAACATGTTATTGATGGGCGAGTCCCAATGTACGCGTAGACTTGTTAATTAATTACTGATGGCGTAAGAAATGCTTTCTTAAAATATCATTTAAATATTCTTAAGATTAGTAGTTAATGTCAACTGAAAGAATACTTTGGGGGAGGGGGGAGGGGGGTTGGGTTGGTGGATGTGTTATTTGAAAAATAAATGTCAGTGAAAAGACATCGTTGATTACCGTTGCATTAAATGTCAGTGAAAATATATCGATGATAACCGTAGCATTAAATGTCAGTGAAAATACATCGTTGATAACCGTAGCATGGACTAAGATTGAACCGTTTACAGTACGTATGCATCTTTTAGAGAAAACAATTAATTACAGTGAAATATGTACAACCAGGAATATACACAATTGGAACTCGACAACATATATTAGAACACACACATTCGACGTCAACTTTGGCCTGCAAATTTATGTTGTTTTACCACTGGTTCGATACGTTTATGTTACTACATTTATGTCAACATTTGACTACCGCATTCTTTTGTGATATCCTCACGACATTGATACCATGTACACGTTAATCATAACTTTAAAATGCGTGATATTGATGCCAAACACCTTGTATATGATGTACTGGTATTATTGATTGTTGGCATGCAGTCAATGTAACTGACAGGAGACGATATTACAAAAGCATGCTACACGCTAATACAGCTGTCAACTTGTTATACTGCACTTATCAATTTCATTCTTCGAGTCCTAGAAATCCGTTTCTAACACTTACTCCTGTCAATTGTATGTATTCATAATAATGCGCCACTCGTGAAATTATTGACTCAACCGTCACACTCGATGACATAATTAATGGTACTTGAAAAATAAGTTTTTTTTATATCCTCTATTTATTGGATCGATGAGATTTTAAATTGTACTCGGAATATCCTCTATTTAGTGTATCTTAATGTATTGTAAGTGTTACGTTGTTTGTTTTATGTGACATATTATGATATTAACATAATCTCTATTTCTCATTCTTTATACATGGACATAAGAAATTTAAGTATGTAAATCTTCAGGATTAAATCGATAGTTTTTCTTTAAATTGCGTGATATACTAGTAAGCAGCAGAGATAATACTCATGTTGACAGCTATGTGAACTTAATTTTAAATACATGTGTTTTTATCAATTTTAAGTATTTTTTTTATGACAGTATTGTGGATATCGGCACATATGTGAATAGCTCCTCATTGGTAATAACGTTTGCAAGTTGTAGGCAACAGAACTAATACTCGTGTTAACGGCTATATAAACCTTATTCAATATATGTGTTATCTAGTTTAACTTATTTATGACAGTACTGTGGATGTCGTCACGCATGCGATGAATAGCTCTAATGGTAATAACATTTACAGAAGGCCAAAGCAAGTTGTCTGTAATCCAGGGAAGTAATTTAATTACATTTATTTCAGAAAACAATCAGGAATTGATATGTTTTGAACGTCTAAGTCTTAATTTCTCTATATTAATAGTCTCTGACATTTCAGGTAATTAATCACTTAATCCCGGTTTCGCCCATTACCAAAGGAAATTGCTGAATTTATTTTAGGATGCCAATCCGCGTGGTACAATTTCCGACAAATAACGAATTAATAGTTTTCTTACTTTAATTCGTCACAATTGTGGTAGTTAATAATATTATTTAGTTCATAATTACCTTTGAAAGAAGGTTTTATTATATTCTGGCTGATGAATACTAGAGGGTTTGACCTTGTAGAGTACAGTATTAATACGGACGTACTAATATTAATACGTGTCCTTGATCTATTCCAGGGAACAGTATATTGTTGGCGACCACGTGCACATTAGTAATAGTCTAAAAGCAACACTTCTTTGTTAACAATCTTTTATGGAAATATCAATATAAAATTTGGTTTGTGCAGCGAACACAATTATGCAGATACATCCAAATCTTTCCCAGCATTATGATCAGCGTCTACATTATCAAACGACTTTTGACAGGCCAGACTTTGGGACATTATAGACAACTCAGTCAATGAGCAAAGTCTGTCCGCCTATTCCCAGAACAATCCAAGCTTGATTTCTCATCACCGATCTCCCGACTGGATTAACATATTGAGGAGGGCATCCGTGATTTGCCGGCCATTTCGGAAGTCAGAACAAACAAAGTTCGATCCAGCGCTAGTTTAAAAGAACACCGCTTCGTGTGCGGAAATTGTTCTGAGAGTTGATTACATGGCTACAGCACGGGACACCGACTTCGACGAACTCGCTCTGACAGAATATCTCAATCTATGCATTAACAAAGCCACGCCCTGCCAGACAGCATTACAGTCAACAAGCTGATGGACAAATAGGGAGTAATATCTACTGGAGAGGAACTTCCGTGCATAGATTCCATGAGGGAAAAAAACCTCCCACGATCAGAGAGATTGGTTCAGATGGTGTACCAATGTGGTATGACTGACTCTCAGAGTGCCAACGTCTGAGTATGTTACAAAGCGTGTTTTATTTTTTGTAATATCATTTAAGAATTTGTATCTTCATTACCGCAAAGATCCAGAATTGTATTATTGTGTTTGTGCAGGCAGTCTCCGCTTGCATTCAACGGGATTCATAGTCCTCTGCCTATTATACAAATGACTACAAATAGTGTGGTAACGTCTTCGTACATTACGCCTACGTTGTTTCATCATTCAAAACCATATGCTGTTCGGACAAGCCCATGGTTAAACTTGAATTGCATTGTTCTCAGTATTACATGCCTGTAAACCCACCCGTTCTTGTAAAATTGGAACTATGAGAAATGCCCACAATTTACAGATGATTACAAAATACAAAAGTAATAAATGTTATCTTCAAAACAGCGGTTTGTAAGTATATACTCACGTGGACTACCTATTTTACTCAACAATACTAGGTATGAAGTAACAAATATGACTACAGAACCACAGAACTCGATATTGACAGCAATGGAGGTTACCATTAATGTTTCACCAAGAACAGTTTACTATAATGTGCATTTCTGTGCATTTCTGCCTCTGTTATATTACAATACTTGTATATTTTGTACTTTGAGAAGACGAGCTAGGTATATTGTTTCTCCTGTGAATAAATAAAGGCATGCATACGTATACAAGGATGCCACACAATTACTAATTGCCGTATGCCCATGATGCTGACACAACGCCACAGTGAAGTGAAGTACCTCACAGTTCTTGCATGCAGCCTATATAAGAGAGACTCAGTTAAAGCCTTCAACTGCAACGTCTTCCCCGCAACGTCTTCTCCGCAACGTCTAATCTGCCATCCGCTCTGCGTGCACACTACAAACTACAGCAGCAGCACTTTGTTTAATGACTGACAACTTCTTGCACTACTGCAGCTTATAGATCATGACTTAGTGCAGGGCTGCTCCATCATTCAACCCATTACCAAGATGATCATCTGGTTTGACCCTCGAGTTAGCGAGTCGATGGAACGCTGGTGGTCGCGCGCACTCTTATTGACTTTGCATGTTCATATGAATTTATAGTCGCGTGGTTTAGAAATAACTTCCCCCCTTAGATTAGATTATCGTAGATCTTGTCGAAGATGAATTTATTATTCAATCGTAAACCATCTTGAAGAGGACCGTGGGTGAAGGGTTCCATTCTGTGGATAGAGGCAGGTTGCTCATGACAGTGCTCCTCTGGGAGAAAACTCTCCTTCAAATCCCAGTTGCACAATACTTCGTACTCCACGTCGTGGTTGTATTATCGATACCCGCTGCCGCCTGAAAACCGTTTTTTCTTTGGCATAGCTGTTTTATTGAATGCCCAACAGATGAAACCACTGAAGCATATTTCATGACATAGAACGACATGACATGCGTCGTTATTAATTAGATTTTATAAAGTCATTAGATAACAGATTTGTTAAGATGCATCAATATCAGCTATTCTAGATAAATATATCATTTTTGCAAATGCTTATTTGATCACGAAAGAAATACATTTGACAGCAAATGTATTTTTAGACGTTATTTATGATCAAACCGACACGAAGACATTTCAATGCATTTAATCATTGTCTATGTCGATATTTAAATATTTTATTTCCAGTATTGATGCATGAGAACATCATTTTAAAGTGTATTCATACCTAACGTAATAGGCGGAAGTAAAGCCCCCTCAATATGTTCCTTAGGCAGTACGTCATACGTGATGCCCTATAAATACCATCATCTGAAACCCAACTGGTAGCAAAAACAACACTACACTGACATGTAGAGTAGTTTCAATGGTAAAAACATGTAATTTAAGTTTAACCGAAAATCGTAGTTTGTAAAACACAGAAGACGAGGTACCATTGCTTCTATTAACTTGAGGTATACTTTTTTTACCATCTTTATTTAACTGCATACGTATCGGACCCATTTGAGAATGTATCCTAGAAGACTTGTTCGTTCTACTTGTCAGATATGACAACTATAATTTCTACAGAGGTTCATGCACATTGATGCCCGGGAATACCAAAGAGTTAATTTGCAAACGAGCGTAACTTATGTATTATCATGCATCACGTGTACAATACTTAGTCACACGTTTTGAATTGTAGCTTGTCTTCGCTGTCTTGTTTGCCGTAGCTGTTTACCCGAGTTTTAACACTCTCAAGATCGCTTTGAACATTCAAATTATATAAGTGGCTCTTCAAATACGAGCAATTACTGCGGAGGAATGCCGTTTATGGAACGCTTCCCGAATTCTGTATTTGCGAACCAATGGTAAATTTAATTCTGCCGCACAGTTGCGAGCATCGGCTAACTATCACAGCCCTCGGCGATGTTCTCGTGCTGCAAACAGTTACATTCTGACGAGAGAGAAAGTACATTCGTATTTAGACATTGGCATTGTAGTCAGCTGTCAAACGAGAATTTGATGTTTTATTTGATACAGTTTGTTATATTATATGTCGCCTTCTCAGGTATAGTTGAACCATGGATTCACGACGCCATGCACATGTTTCAGTACTCTTGTCTGCAGTTTTAGCTCAATTATTAAACTTTAATACGTAGAATTTCACATTTCTCCGTGATCTTTAAGTTTGACATGTTAATATGCATTGCACTGAATAGATGTTTTATTGTTCAGTACTTAGTACAGGCATAGACATAAGAATACAGAGAGAGAGAGAGAGAGAGAGAGAGAGAGAGAGAGAGAGAGAGAGAGAGAGAGAGAGAGAGAGAGAGAGAGAGAGAGCGAGAGAGAGAGAGGGAGAGGGAGAGGGAGAGGGAGAGATAGAGATAGAGATAGAGAGAGAGCGTTTGTGTGTGAGAGAGAGAGGTGTGTATCTGTGTGTGGTGTGTGTGTCTGTATTTGTGCGTGTGTATAGATATATAGAGATATAGATAGATACAGAGAGTGCGAGAGAGAGAGAGAGAGAGAGAGAGAGAGATAGAGAGAGAGAGAGAAAGAGAGATATTCAGAAACTGGTATATCCAATGAATTCAGATATACATATTTTACTCCTGGATGCGTCTACATAAATGTTTGTAGAAGGTGCATGCAATTTATATACGGCTATGTGAAATTAGTTGAAATCGATGCAGAGTTCAAGACATCAAACGACAACTCAACTGGATATATCTGAGTGGAAACATTCCGTCACGTTTGCTTTATTATGGGCGTAGGCTTGCGATGTGCCCACTGGTGTTATATACACACACTTCAGAGCATCACGCACAAACTGGTATAGAGAGCATCGTGCACAGACTGGGATAGAGACCATCATGATAACACTGGGATAGAGAGCATCATGCACACACTGGGATAGAGAGCATCATACACAGACTGAGATAGAGAGCATCATGCACAGACTGGGATAGAGAGCATCATGCACAGACTGGGATAGAGAGCATCATACACAAACTGGGATAGAGAGCATCATGCACAAACTGGGATAGAGAACATCATGCACAGACTAGGATAGAGAGCATCGTGTACAGACTGAGATAGAGAGCATAATGCACACAATGGCATATAGAGCATCATGCACAGACTAGCATAGAGAACACCATGCACAGACTAGCATAGAGAACACCATGCACAAACTGGCATATAGAGCATCATGCACAGACCAGCATAGAGAACATCATGCACAGACTGGGATAGAGAACATCATGCACAGACTAGTATAGAGAACACCATGCACAGACTGGGATAGAGAGCATCATAGACAAACTGGGATAGAGAGCACCATGCACAGACGGATAGAGAGCATCATACACAGAATGGGATAGACATTACCATACACACACTGGGATAGACAGCGGATAGAGAGCATCATGCATATGAAACATCATGCACATGCTAGCTTAGAGAGCATCATGCACACACTGGCATAAAGCCATGGAGAGTAGCCTACACACGCAGTAGGGATACAGTCGTCAGAACTTCTTAGGCCGATTATACGAAGCTTCTTATATGGACCAGACGTTTGTCAATTTATGGATTTTTTTTCTTTAGGAGTTTGGAATGTTAGAGGTCGGGGATGCTGGCTTTCATTACTGGTCATTCACATTGATTTTTCCTCTAAGTTTTTTCTAGAGGTATAAAATAAATTGTATTTCCTTTCGGCATTCATGCAAATACACATTATATATCAAGTTCCCAACATCTTACAAATGTGGCGAGATTTATTGAAGGAGTTGCATGACATCAATGTGGATACATGACATATATCATTGACAAAAAGACATATATCATTGACAAAAAGATATATGTTTTGGCAGTCTAACTGGAACACCGATATCCCGGATATTGGGATTATTTGGCAAGATGACATTTAAAAATAAACACTGTGCAAGACTTACATATTTATCTCTGAAATTGCAGACTTGCTGATTTCGCCGATAGGCAAACTAATCTCTTAATTCAATTCGACTAGTACCTTAAAACCATGAATTCTCCCCATTGGCGTTTGGACAAGTGGCACTGAAAACGAGGCGTGTTCTGGGCAATGCAATACAGGTGGCAAGTGAGACTTCCTACCTAGTCGGCCCACTCATTCTATCGGCCCTAAGCAAGTTCAATGCGCACGGCCCCTGACTTTAATCACCGAGTGCTCCCCCTAGTGCTTGGGTGATAGGGAGTTCACGTTTGGGGTTCCGTCTACTCTCCAGATAGACACGACACGGAGATTACTGTTATTGGAGAACCCTCGTGAGAACGTCCGGGTACGGGAATCAATGTCTACATTTCACCGAGCCCGAGATAACAATTTGTCTTATACTTTGAACTACACGCGAACATGTCTAAGATCGTTTTCCTCACCGTTGTCTGAAGTTCCTGCCGTTTTCGGTGCTGTTGTTCGCTGTAACGTTGGCAAATGCTGGTCAATTAATAGAAAACAGACACATATACCACCAATCACTGGGTTAGGTAGAATACAGCACTTTCATGAATATTTAATTATTAAGGTTATATTTCCATATATGGAAAACTATCCGCATTTTACCATACATTATTATTATTAGTAGTAGTATTAGTATTTAGTAATAGTATTATTAGTACTAGTACTAGTTAATGCTGTATACCATTTAATATATTACACGTATATATACTTTGGATATAAATCTATACATAAATATTACTATCTTATTATATCGTGGATTCTCACTATACGAAACTTTCTTCTGAATTGGAAATAAAAGAACAGTTTAAATGTTGTCTGAAAAAACCCCAATACAGATATAATTACGACTGTGCGAACATGTGCCAACAGTGACGCCTCGTCACCAAGCTACACTGACAACCCGAGCAGTTGGCAAGTGTATTTCACGTCTCCCTAGGTGGACTTCTATTCGAGTGTTATGTGCCACGGGATATTTTCCCCAGGACATAAATGTAATCTTAAAAATGTAAAGTGATTTTTACAAAACGTTACTTCAATATACGAGAGGAAATGAAACGTCAGTCATGTGGAGGAATGCTTCAAGAGAGATGTTCCACGTGTAATGGACAGTGCTTATGTGTAGAAGGTATTGATCAGTGCTGGAAGATCTTCATGACATGGATGCAGTGGCCCTTGCTGCCACTGCCTAGGACCAGCATATATCTGTGCTGACAGTAAATATTGTTTAAAGCAGGTTCTATTCGCTGTTACGTCCGTAGTAACATATCATTGGAAGCGCCAGTAGCACCTTCGGCTGGATTTTAGACAAGATATATATATGTACAATAGAAATAGTCTAGCGTGGATTATCAACTTGTAAAGTACCTGTTCAGAAATACTGAATAAAAATTGAAATATAAAGAGAAAAAAAACTAATGAAAACTTGAAACAACTTTGACAGTAGGAAGGTGGTGTGACAACTTGTAAGGTGTGCGGGTTCCGAAGGTCAGGGTAAGACAGCCAGTATAATCCCAGCATCACCACCAGCATCACCACCAGCATCACCACCACCATCACCACCACCATCACCACCACCATCACCACCACCATCACCACCACCATCATCACCACCACCATCACCACCACCATCACCACCACCATCACCATCATCACCACCAGCATCACCACCAACATCACCACCAGCATCACCACCACCACCATCACCACACCCGCCCTCTTCGACACCAGACAACGAACCACTCACTAGTACCACAGCATCTATGATCTATCCAAGCTCCTATCACGGATCCCTCCCTCTAGGATCCTACTAGGAGACATGTGTGTGCTGTACTGGAGGTTTCCTGTGCATGACACATGACGTCTTCAGGGCATCACTTGCACAGGTGTCCTAAACTTGTCTACTTTGTATAAGCACCGCACAATTGATTCACATTGATACCATCG
>JAVCKZ010074586.1:0-13380 GCA_034780755.1 Lepetodrilus elevatus
CCATATGATAGAGGGTGAGCAAACATTGATTTACTTTAGTTGTCCATATGATAGAGGGTGAGCAAACATTGATTTACTTTAGTTGTCCATATGATAGAGGGTGAGCAAACATTGATTTACCATTATAAAGAAATGTCTTTGAAAAGGAATACATTACGCATGTCACGCATTTATTTATAGGCAAAACGGTACAGTTCTGACTGTAGCTTTATACGGAAAGAAAATAACTGCTGATATTGTTTAATAGTAACTACGACCCTGCGTGTACCTGTCACAGTATAAGTGAATCAGCTATTTCAATGACCACTCAGATGCATGAAGTTGACAACGTGTCCTCTGTGTGTTTTCAGCTCAAGACTTGCCCTCCTCCGAACTGCTGAGTGGATTCAGTGACCCCTACATCAGGATAGCACTGGTTCCATCCGTGGACGAGCGTACACGCCAGTCCTCCGTCAAGAGGAAGACCTCTGACCCTTACTATAACGAGTATTTCAAGTTCCCGGTGGCCTTTGATGACGTCAAGGATAAACTCCTTGTCTTCCATATTTACGACTATGACAAGTTTTCCCGCCATAGCGTTATAGGAGAGGTGGAGATAGATCTGGGGAAAGTTGAGATCAGCAATAGTGTGGAGATGTGGTGCGATATCCAGAAGCATCAAAAGGTATGGGATACGTTGGCATTCTGTGTTAGATATAGGCGTACACTTTCGAAGCCACATACATTATTCCCACATGCCCTAACTAAGCATACATAGCTATGCAGTTAATTAACTTTAAATATCACGCATTCGTGTGTGAAAGAAAACGCATAGATCAATAATACTGGAGCGGTTTTCACCTAAGTTGTAATAACTTGAAACCTATCCATTTCATCTCGAATAAAATATGTTTAAACTAAAAACTAATAATACTGGATCAGAATAAAGATTAAGGCATGCTTAGTAGTTATAATAAAAATGAAATACGATTTTAATGACATGTTTACAGGCATCTGGAATCCTTGGAGAATTGTTAGTCTCTTTGAGTTATCTCCCCACGGCGGAGCGCCTCACAGTGGTGGTGATGAAAGCGAAAGAACTCAAGGTTTCCAACAGCACACCTTCCGCAGGTTTGTAAAGAACGATTTCCTAGTATATCCTAATTTTGATATTCACCTTGTGGATATATATCTATAATACTGAAATATGAAAATGTGCCATTTCTTCATCAATATTGCCAATGGATTTCGTTTTTACCAAAGGTATGCCTGGTTTTAGATCACAAACGTAAATACTAATGTGACATTTTGGTTTGATCTCCTATCGTCATGTCCGTCTTTCAGATCCCTATGTCCGGCTAACTCTGTTGGTGGAAGGCAAGAAGATCAAGAGAAAGAAGACATCGGTGAGACGAGCGTCTACAAATCCTGTCTGGAACGAAGCTTTGGCGTTCAATATTCCGGCGGAAGTGCTGCCAAAAGTGAGTCTGGAGTGTTGTGTAATGGACCACGATCTTATCGGACACGGAGAAATTATAGGACGGTGCATTCTAGGACCGGAATTGCCAGGAAATGAAGGCAACCACTGGAATGACATGTTGCACAACCACAGGAAATCTATTGCCATGTGGCACCACCTCAGGAGGTGAACACCTTGCATTTGGAAACCGTTAACGTACAGTTGTTGACGAAAATAACCACAGACGATGTGTGTGTGTGTGAGCACGGCTTTAAAGTGTGAGCAAGACCAGTATATTGAGGCCTTTGTCGTGGAACTTGGTTTCGCTCGAACGGCAAATGTCGAAATGTTCCGTGCGATGACGAAATACGAGCATCGTGAATCCATACCAGTGTTGCACCGTACATGGACGGTGTTGTGTAGGGTTGCGAAAGAGGGCGGAAGTACTTTGAAACGACAGACATTGTCTAAAAGCATTATTTAAATGGCAAGTGTGCATTATGCGAGGAGTACGTATGCCGCTGTATCGCAAGATAGTGACTTTATCGCGGTCTTAGTGGGCTTCAGTAAGCCGATGGCTGTCACAGAACTATATCTAGGACAGGTCATGCGGCTCATGAAACTTGTTCATTTTGGGCATGTGTGGTCAACAGGAATAGTCAACTTCAATGGATCAAATATATGAACGGATTGGCTAGGAAAGAATACAGCAATGGGGGCTGGTGTGTGTGCGGTAGAGGTGGGGTCAGTTTGATCGTTGAGTGGATATTAAACTGAAAAGGGTGATCATGTATATTTATTTATTTATTTATTTATTTATCAACATGTCCAACATCAAATGTATTGATTCCACGAAATACGGGCATTTATAACAGGTGATAAATATTACCGATATATATTTTATCAGAACTCTATCATCACCAATAATGTCTACATATATTTTTTATTATATATCATAATACGAGACTGCTACCAAATTATTCTTACTATCCTATCCACAGATGTTCTTCTGACTACAATCAGTGTTCCTCGTAATGAAACTGTTCAAAAATAAAGATCGATATTAATAAATATGCCATTAGTAATTATCCAATCATTAGACACGGAGTTCTCAATCAATCAGCATCTCTTCAACAATTGTTGTTACAAAATAATTATTATATTTATTGTTGAATTGTGAACGTATCTAGTGAAAAATATACCACGTGATTATAACGTATTGTGCATGTACGTGCATTGTATACTAAACTGTATTGTGGTAACATTGTGATAACTATCATAACTATTGTATTATAACCGTGAATATATTGCGCTATGATCCATATCGTTGATGCCTTGTATATATATACTTGTTATATAATATCATTGCCAACTGAAGTGTAATTCATATTATCTCATGCATCTCATATTGTATATATACACATTGGTTATGATTCTATAGTTGGTTATACTTTTGGAAAAGAAAAATCATAATTAAAATGAAACCCTTTTGGATAGATCATGATCATTGCCATGTACGTATTTTTATTTATTTTTATTTTATTTTTAAACAATATTTATTTGAAAACTTCCGGGATGCATGTTACCATGTACGTATTGTGACCAGATTTAAATGTGGACTTTCGTGACGACATACGGAATAAATCTACGGGGATTTTAACTAACACCCGGGTGGTCTTCCGAATCAAACACGCCTAATTTGTCATAATGCGATTTACATAGAGATATATAGCAATCGTAATTCAGTTCAATCCCGTATGATCAGGAATAATGGTTAACTAATATTGAAACTAACAGGAACAACTCTCAGAATACCGTCAATACTGGATTAGCTTGACCGACGTACATACCCATCAAGGTAGTGAATAAAACGCATTGTTATTATTTCAGTGAAAACATGTTATATTAGCTGCCTGGAAAATGTGCAATACGTGAAATAGACGATTGTTATCTGGTTGTAAAACTACTTTCTGGACGCATCATTTATCAAAATAAAAATATCTACTATCATTGCTTATATATATATGCATCAAGGCGACGTGACATATGAAGATCTGGCCACGAAATTAGAACACGTTTTGAGTAAGTGTTCGTGCTCAAGCTCAAATTGTATACGTGGATTTGTGAGAGGAAAAAACACTTTGAGTTTCACTCAAGATATTTTCGTAATCTCTGGGCCTGGTCTAAATTAAGATCCATACTAACTGTAAAAAAAACCCATCTGGCCCCGGTTTCACGACGGTGTCCTAACTAGTTAAGAACTCCTAACCCGAGTTATCACCTCCTAAAATGTTTCACGACCATGTCACAAGTCGTATCCCTTCTTAAATCGTCATCTAACTTAAGAGGTGATATGCAGGCTCACAACTTTAGGAGGCCGTCGTAAAACGGGGGCCTGACATCTTTGGCTTGTTGGCTTGACCTCTGAAGTAGTAACCATTGATAAAACAAAACTCTTGTCAGTATCTTATTTTTACAGCGAACCATAACACTACCACTCAGGATACAAATATTGCTGTTTTAATGGTCGATGTTACTGTCCTTGTTGATGTTGTAGTTGCTGCTGTTGTTGTTGTTGTTGTTGTTGTTGTTATTGGTGAGCATGTATATAAAGAATGTGAATATATAAACTGTATTCTTCTTCACTGATGTGTGATACAATAATCGTTATTTTTAATGTTTCTCTCAATGCCCATTATACTTTCAATAGTGTTGCCTTATGCTTGCTTTAATGTCATGTGTATTATGAATATAATGTTTCATACTTGTATCTGCTTATGTTTAGTTAGATTTATAAACTGATCTCTTTTTTTTTAAACCATTGTATTATTTTTTTCTAGAAAATTAATATTATGATATTTTGAAATATCAATTTACAGTAATACAAAATGCACGATTCCTAATCTCACAGCATAGGTATAGTACGAAAATGCAATGTTAGTACATATACAATGATGAACATTTACGACATTGGAATCCAATTACGAAAGGTTATTTATATTCCTGGAATAATGTGAATGGCACTATTGGCAATAATTCGTATGTACAAATCTACAATCGTAATTTTCAAGGATATCCACCATTAAAATACCATTAAATGCGATTTATTAAGTCTTTTAATGTTGATGCTACTGTTGAGCCAAACAATTACCAAGAACAGCGACATTTAACGTCGATTTAATGCATGGTTTTATGGCGGGATATTATTGTTAAACTCCTAAATATCACCACCTCCAGGGGGTCTAAGCTATTATACACCACAAGGCCATATTTGAACTGCAATCTGAGCCCGCGTTTTCCCCGGAAGCGGAAGTTATCTCTACCCCCGCACTTCCGGTCTGAGTTACTTTCCAGGCAGGCAACAGCTGGCATCTAACAGTGCAGCCTACCCACTCATCTATAAATATAACTGAATTGCAGGCGATGATAAACAATAATTGTGGCGTTGTTTTACGAATGATCAATGGTCATGTTACATGTGTTGCAGTTGCCTTCAATCGTTCAAATAGGTCGATGGATATCCTGGAACAGAAAGACGATTGACATTGATTTCATGTACGTGTACATGCATCTTGATTGGTGGAAACTGTATTTGGTTTAAGCATATTTGTGACCCGTCACCACAAACTGAGTCTTAACTCGCAAGCAGCGCTTCTGCAGTAGAGGCTCTTCAAACTGGATTTGTTTTCAAAATAGCCGCCTGTTAGTTTCCGCACTTCAAACTCCCATAATTCGCTGATTTTTTTTACAGCAGAACAATAAATTTGGTATCAAAAGAAATCTCTAAAACTGTAGATTATTTTAACCATCATATCTAAAAAATGTCAATTTGCTAGTTAAGACTCAGTTTGTGGTGATGGGTCACATATATACACTAACTCGCAGACACACTCACACTCACACTCACACTCACACTCTCACTCACTCACTCACTCACTCACTCACACACTCACACTCACACTCCCTCACTCGCACTCACACGCTCACTCTCACTCACACTCACACACTCACTCACTCACTCTCACTCACCCTCTATATGCAAAGCCACGGTCCTTGTCGTGATATCCGAATGTGTCCCAGAGTCGGAGTGAGACTCGAACCCCATCCACCTCGCACCATGACCGCTCCACCACCTGAACATAGACGGCGCACACTCACAATACAGTACAACTACCTGGCAATTACTGTCAATATAGAAAACTAAATAATAAATAAAACTATATAAAAAAATAAATAATAAAATAAAACTTTATAAAATAAAACTTTATAAAAAAAAATAGAAAAAAAAAATAGAAAAAAAAATAGAAAACATAAATAATAGTAATTTACCTGTAAATAGACTGCAATTTTATTTTACCTTCATTTACGTATGTTGCATGTATAAACATAAACATGTATAAATACTTACGGTAGTTTTTTATATATGATAATACCTCAACCAGCCTAATTACAAAACAATTGCACTTAATAAATATATTACTTAAAAATGTGTGGCGATTAATATAATTTAAATGGCTGACATGGTGTGTAATTTAATATACATAACTAGAAAAGTGGAATCACGTATGAATAATAAAATAGAACTGTAAATACATAAATTTCACTATTAAAAACTTGAACAATACTGGTAACATATGTGGGCTAAGCAGTACCACACTTGTGGCTAATGGCACGATATTAATCCAATAACTGTCGTAATGTTCTCAGCATCTGCTACATCTGGGCAATTGATATATGCAGGTTGTTGGACGACTAATCAATATAGGAAAGATGATCGCCAATAATATAACTGTCTGCCTTCAATGTGCTCATCTACGGTCTGACAAAGAGGGGATGCTAGCTGATTTGTGTTTATGTTTCATTGATAATTAAAACTGTCAGAACTGGCCCCAAATTTATGAAACATTTAGTATGATTTCAATCTCAAATTGGTGGAGAATGAAATCGTACTCAAAAATATTTCATTACCACAGGGAAGAGGTTGATTTTCTAGGTTTAAAACATTATGCAACTTGACTTGTGTCACCCTAGGGGGGTTTTTCCATTAAAATTTGGAGCTTTGAGGTTCTTTGTACTCCCATGTAATTTTCTCATTAATCATCATAAACATTACAGTCTTACTTCATCATTAATTTTATGATTGTTATTTTGCAGAATTCTGAGTACCTTAAGTACTGATGATATGGCTTGGGGATAGTAATGTTTTATCTAAAGATATTATTCATACATTAGAAATTTTGATTGAAGTGTTAAACCTGCCTTATGGGGATCAATATATTTACTTTCTTTTAATTGTAATACACACTATCTCTACATTATAATTTGTTGGTCATAAAAAAAACACCAGATAAAATGAAAAATAATAAATCATAATAATATTTTAAGCAATTCATGTCATACCATTCACTAAATTTAGAATCTCATTACGTTATAGTCAGACTGGGACATGTTTACATTACAATCCGGATTCAAATGGCCCCAGGATTTTCCCACAAGGTAAGATGACCAGATTTTGACAGATAGAGTAATGAAGTATTTTTGTTTCACTGGCGCTCTGTGCACAAGACATCTGGATGTAGGATTACGAAGGGAGCCAGGGGAGTAATCATTGTGACAGTTACAGATTAATACCTGCGGGGACAAGCCCAGCATTCCAGCTGGTTTTTTTTCAAATGGGTTAAACACAGGTCATGTCATCTGTGTGTCGTATAGCTGAATATAGCCGTGTGTGTATCACATGTCACGTGTGTCTGTCATAGCTCTGTGTATATATAGCAAGCCTCGTGTACATGTTGATGGATCGGTGTAGTTGGAAGCGAGAAAACTCATTCATATTATTTCCTAATCTGGACATTCACCTTGAATGAATTAATAACGCAAACACATTAGACATTGAGTAAGTTTAACATGTTTAATAAATATTGAAAAAGATATATATTTATTAATATTTTCTTATTGTCTATCTCATATGAAATATTTAGGACAGTAACTAAAATAAAATGTTTGACAATGACTAATATTTCTGCTGAATTTGGTGTTCATTGTTAGTTCCTAATATTATTAATTATAGTGTTGTCTTTCCCACAATATCACCTGCATGCATATGATTTTAATAATAATCCAATATAAGAACAGATATGTTCTAAAAGCTATAATGATATTATATAAATATTTAGCTAATTTTTATCTTAACCAGCATTTATGAGATGTAAACTATCTAATTTCATCAGCATACTTCAACATGTTGACACACTTCACTATATTCACATGGTAGTCAAGGGGAATAACTCTAAACTGACCTCCTTGTCATGCTGGTAGTGGTCGATGGCCCACACAGTGGCTACATGGGTCTTGACCAGTTGGTGCAGGTCGTACTTGATTCCACACGCCCACGCACACGTGAGACACGTCTTGCCCACGCCACTGTCGCCGACAACCACGCACTTGATGACCTCATTCTGACCTGGCTGCTGGTTGACCATAACTCCTTCGGCCGTGTTTATGGCCGCATCGTGGGACTAGTCTGAAACATGCACAATATACAACATCACAGGACTGTCTAAAACAAGAGAATACCATTGTGGGACATCTGAAGAAGAGATTACCATCGTGGGACTAGTCTGAAACATGCACAATATACAACATCACAGGACTGTCTAAAACAAGGGAATGCCATTGTGGGACATCTGAAGAACAGATTCCCATCGTGGGATTAGTCTGAAATAGAGAATGCCATTATCCTGGGATGAGCTTAAAACACATGCAAATCAAGTATGGTACTAAGTTGAAACTTACAGAATACCAAATAGAGTTTCTTGAAGCCCTCTCATATCTACTACGAGACCATAAGGACTCTTGTAGCGATCTCTAATACATGCATGGGGATTGTGCACTTACAAGAGTGCTATGGTCTCGTAGTGGATATATGAGAGCATTGAGAGATCATATACCTAGGTCTGAAACATGCAGAACATACAACACAGGACTGGTCTGAAACATAAAGAATGCAATCGTGGCACAACTGAAGAACAGATTACCATCATGGGATTAGTCTGAAACAGAGAATGCCATAATAGGACCAAGCTGAAAGACAAAATGCCATCCTTGGACGAGCTTAAAACACATGCAAATCAAGCATGGTATTAACCTGTAGCTCACAGAATACTAAATACTGTAGACACTCTGAGTTAATACAAGAAAGGTTGTTTTTATCTCCACTCAAGATTGGGCTTGACAGGACGGTAGCTAGCATTCACTGTGCGTACACCAACAGTCCTTTATCAATGTAAACGTATGCACTGACTGGGGCAAGTTTAAAATGACATACTTTATGAGAGAAAAAAATTGAGATGAGAAACGTAAGAAAAGATAGAGTTGGCCTTGGTGACACACTTGGACATGAGTGAAGTAAAGGATAGGGTTACAAATTAACATCAAATAGCTAACTGAAATTCCAGGGTTAGGTGGGTACATATCCAAGGATATACAACGTAACCCAATTAACCCTTGAAGTTGTGAAGAGAAAGCCAATGATTTAACCCTTTCAGTTTCATTAACTCAAAACTCAGTTGTTCAATATTAGAGATATTTTATGACAATGTTACTTTATTAAACCTTCCAGCAAATCTTGTATATTTATTAAAATCAGGATTAACATCAGAACCTAAACACCTTGTTGTCAACAGATTGTCAGATTGTGATCAAATATCAAATAAAGATTCAATATCAGATCATAAACATTTACTTAGTTGAAGAGGTTGTATACCTCCATTAGGTTGAAGGTCGTCCAATAAAATAATGACCTGCCGTTCGAGGTCACCTGCAGCTCATTCAAGATTGTCAAGGAGATGTAATCTACCATGTATTTGTTGATTCTTGGCGTTATAGCCTGATTATCTCCTGTTTGTTATGACTGTACTGTGAAGGTACCGTTAATACTGTGAAGGTACTGTGAGGGTACTGTGAGGGTACTTTGAAGCTACTTTGAAGGTACTGTGAAGGTACTTTGAAGGTACTGTGAGGGTACTGTGAATGTACTTTGAAGGTACTGTGAAGGTACTGTGAGTGTACTGTGAGGGTACTGTGAAGGTACTGTGAAGGTAGTGTGAAGGTACTGTAAAGGTACTTTGAGGATACTGTGAATGTACTTTGAAGGTACTTTGAAGGTACTGTGAGGGTACTGCGAGGGTACTGCGAGGGTACTGTGAAGGTACTGGGAAGGTAGTGTGAAGGTACTTTGAGGGTACTGTGAGGGTACTGTGAAGGTACTGTTAAGGTACTGTTAAGGTACTGGGAAGGTACTGTGAAGGTACTGTGACGGTACTGTGAAGGTACTGTGAGGGTACTGTGAGGTTACTGTGAGTAGACATCTGTCTGCACACACCAGCTGCCCGAGTACACAGAGCTGTAGGAAGTCTATCACTAAGACAGCTAAACCTGCAGCTTATCCTGCCATGTCCCGAACAACCTGAACATCCTGATCCTCTCAATCTGCGGCTAATACCTACATCATGAGAAACACTTCACCGCGGGGCTCAACACATGGCAACTGGCTATAGACGACAGGTTTAGTGGGTCCGGTCAGTCCCTCCCAGTGTCACTAAGGTCTGTGACACAGACTTTGTATCATTGATACGTGAATTAACATGCATGGTCGCCGTCAGAGGAGAGCTGACAGTGTTGATGTGCTGTATGACAGGCATGACCATAGAGAGTTGATGCAGTGACATGCAGGGCAACCAGCTACAAGAACACACTTCTTCACATCAATTTATAAGACAATATTTATGAATTCTATAGTCTGACGGACATTCCTGTCAATGATATTCTGCACATCAGGATGCGACTACTAGACTCAGTCAGGAGAATGCCGAGGTATAGATAAATACAATACTGTTAACATAGTGACATAGGCAAGGTGACAGTCCAATCATACCTAGTACACATGTATTCACAACTTGTATTGAATGCAGGAATCAGGTTTAGGTCTACTAGCAGATTTGATGTTACTTTCAAATATAAGCATTGCATTAGCATTGTATATCTTAAAAGCATAACCGGCGTTGATCTATAATTATAATACAGTAGACCTCGCATATAACGGACTCATTGGGACCGGCTATTTTGGTCCGTTATATGCGAAGTCTGTTATACACATATGCCATAATTAGCATTAGACGGGACCGGGGCTTCAGATTCAGTACGTTATAGGCGAGTGTCTGGTTTATGCGAGGCCGTTATATGTGAGGTCTACTGTACGTAGAGTGCATATGATATAAAAATTGTATAAACATGATAAATAATAGCATAAATATTGATACACACTAATGAAACTATTGTATGTAAAATGATAACATTATTGATGTAAACATAGTTAAATAATAATGTAAACACTATACATTATTATGTAAACATTGTTATATAATACTGTAAATAGTGTGTAGACAAAGTAAACAGAGATAAATTGATTATTTGTGTTCCACCTAATGTTAGTTTTACACTTGATAAAATCACAATAGAACACATCTAGGTTTAGACAATGGCTGTCAGAACAGTTATAGCCATACTAGATGTTGACAACAAGGAATTACGAAATAAAAAGTTGTATGGATACAAAACACTATAGATGTGTACAGCTAGCCAGTAACTTGGAGAAGGTAGTTTCAACCAGACTCTATCTCTCACCTGTACAATGGGCGCTGTACCGAACTGTCTGATCCTTGCAGTACAAAACTTTCCTATCCTTGTAGTAGAACTCTGAGCTATAGCTTAAATCTTCTCTATAATGTTTACATACATTACCCCGTCTCTGTCGGAGCAGCGTAGCCTATCTACACAACTGTCTGAGCAGCGTGGGCCGTGTATCCTATCTACACAACGTACAAGTGAGTTATATCACAGTACAGGGACCTCGGCAGTTGCTATGAAAGGAACCAGTCACGAGAGATTAATTCTCAATTATAACCGAGAAATAAACAAATATCCACGAAACATTACCAGCCCTGCTCAAGACTTTGCCCGTCATGGGTGGTGAAGCAGACAGTAATTCCAAACCACTAGAAAACATTACCAATTATAGAGTTGAAATCAATACTTGTTGAGGCTATTTGCAGTGGTCTGGAACATTGATATACATGTAAAACTGTTAATGTGATACATAGTACATGACATGTGTGTGTGACACATCATAAATAGCACCCAGTACATGAGAGAAAGTGACGACGGCTCACATCTACACATCAATACCAGTATACCTCATTAACAGCTGTTAAAGGTGGGAAAAAAACTAGAACGTTGAGAATTTAGTGCATTGAACTTTTGACCGAGGTATACTCTTTACATCTACATTGTACCCGTCTCTACTTTGTCCTGTGGTAATTCTATGAGTGATTGAGTGATGATGGAGTTTAACGTCGCAGCGGGAATCTTTCACCCATTTGCGACGGTGTAATTCTATGAAAACACCAGCTATTTCTACAGTATTTTACATTAGGGTGTGTGTTAATTGCATGTAACATGTACATTGTGTACACAGACTCTGTGTTCCCACACCTCTGTCCATGTGAAACTCTCCAACAGAGCAACTCCTCACTTTCTCATACCACCCCTGACCATGAACAGCTCCCCTGACCATGAACAGCACCCCTGACCATGAACAGCTCCCCTGACCATGAACAGCTCCCCTGACCATGAACAGCACCCCTGACCATGAACAGCATCCCTGACCATGAACAGCTCCCCTGACCATGAACAGCTTCCCTGACCATGAACAGCACCCCTGACCATGAACAGCACCCCTGACCATGAACAGCTCCCCTGACCATGAACAGCTCCCCTGACCATGAACAGCTCCCCTGACCATGAACAGCTTCCATGACCATGAACAGCATGTACAGATGCCAGTATAGCTCTTGTCTAGGGATTTTATCGTGTTTATCACCAGGTGTTGTTAATATCATTTCATATCAAAAGATAGTGCTGAGGTTGTGTTGAGCAGACAAAATCATTACTGAAAAAGAAATATTTCTCTCCTTAACCCTCTTTCTGTCTAATCCAGCAGGAAAAGGGTTAACGATCCTAATGAGAATGGAAGGGAAGACTATACTATCAATAACCACCATGCCTCGGACTGTACAAGGAGGTGAAACTTGTAGCATTGGTCACACGACTTGTTTCATTGTCTACAGGACTTTATCTATCTACCCTTGTTTGAAAAACATTGTACCAATAAAGTACTACATACCATTTTATTTGGCAGATTACTTAACCATCTCACTGCTGGAACAGGCACAAGCACTGTTCTTTAGGGCAACTCCAGCTGCCTCCAGCATGGAGAGAGTTAATTGCACACACACGGTATTCGTCACCGTACGCGTAATTAGTTTGGATGTGTCGTGACTGAGTCATCTACGCCAAGTCTGTGATGACCACCGTGTAATCTACTTATATGTTCATTACCCAAACCCTGCCTGGGGCATGAACATTCTTGACCAGTGGCCTGAGTCAGTCCTTGACCAGTCAGAGCAGCACGTTCTCACGCCCTCGGCCAGACTCAGGACATCACTGCCTACAGCAGGACATGAGGGTGGTCACCGGTCACACAGGATGATGGTCAAGTGAGGGTGGTCAAGCAAGGAGGATGTTCAGGGGTGACTGGTCAGATTAGAGGATCGATTGCCACTGCTCTCCAACTGACCGATGGATTATCCAGTGTTCCTCTTATCCTTGCAGCCATTATTTCAGGTTAAAATAGAGCTGGCATTGTTGCCCATTGTAAATCTGTGTAGATTATTTTTCAGAAATGTATAGTTTTCTGGTCCACAGACCATGGTGTACAATATCAACAATCAGGGCCGGATCCAGACTTTCTGGTTAGGGGGGGCTCAACGTGCATTTTATAGGGGGCTCATAATTTCACCATAATACAAAATATATGTTTATTG
>JAVCKZ010074597.1:0-13379 GCA_034780755.1 Lepetodrilus elevatus
TTGGGTTGTTTAACGGTGGCACTTTGAATTTGCCTATACTAAAAGTGTTACCATTATGCGTTCCCTTATTTTCTGTCTGTAGTATATATAGGACCGTTGTGACATAGGACCGTTGTTACAGTATCGCAACACATATTATTTGCTATACTTGGCTTATCAAAAAGGACAATAGTATAGACGTTGGTATTTATTTATTCGTGACCTTTTTACCTCATTTTGATCCGCATACAAGCAATCAATCCCAGAAATAAGATGCACAATAATGTACATACATTAACTAATAGCAATACAAGTATATCAATGACAGTTTCACTACAAAACAAAGTTCTTAAAGCACCATGAAATGAGTACATGTAAATTATCCAAAAGTGTAAAATTGTGGATATCCATAGAACACAAACAAACATATCATATACGAATGACGGAACCCCATAAACAGTCAATCCCGGATGTGGTGAATGAGTTCGTGTTCGTGGAGGATACCGGTTCCCGGGGAACCGGGATGGTCCGTGGAATCACGACGATTACGGCGAGGGTTAAGATGCGGTCACACCGAACACGATCACGTGAAAATAGTTTAGAAAAAATAATCGTAATAAGATTATTGTGTAACACCCGATCACATTACAACGATAACGATAATGAGATTGCCTTAAAAAGGCGCGTTCAGATATAACGCGAGAACCAGAGGTGTTCCAGCCGCGTGTTCCCCGCACAGATCACTCTTTATTGAAAATGCACGAACTTTCCTCACATAAACCGTGCGGGAAACCGTGATGCGTTTCACGTTTAGGTGTGAACAGTTGGTGAATGTTTGTAAGTGATGGGGAATACGCAGTGGGCTCCGGTTACTGCGTTAGGTCCGGTTACTGCGTTAGATCTGCACGCACCACCACTACAGCGAAACGAAATGTGCAACGTTTTTAATCGCTACGGCGAAACGAAATCGCAACGTTTTCAACGTTATTGTTATCTGGTTCGGTGTGACCGCAGCTTTACTTTAGGCTACTCAAAACTGTGTCAACATAACCACTGATAAATGAATACCTACACTAAATATATGAAGTACCAATGGTATATTAGTGAATAGGAGGCAATAATTAAAGAAGTTGGCAATACATAATTAATGAGTTAATAACAGTGTCTTGACGACGTACGAAGAAACATATTGGTTTACATTGGTATGATTATTGAAATATATAGATATAATCTCAGAAAATTCAACAATTAAGACTGCAACAAAATGGTAATTAGATATGTTCATATTGTATATAGTTTAACATTGTAGAATTCATCAAGGAAACACATCAACGTCAAAGACTCGAACAATCAGAATCTGAACGCGATTCTTTGACGCCGTATAAACATAACAGAAAGGTGTATTTGAGACATATATCTTAAGACATATTAGGCATTGGAATGTTGTTGTGGTGGTTTTTTTACGGTAAATGTATACTGTACATGGCATAAACATATCATATTGCAGTAACACTACAAAGGGATTGGTACAAAAGCCGGTCAGGCTATAGTACGAGTTCCATATACAATACAAACATACACATACAAATACAAGTAGAACACAATATAATATCATCAAAATTAGTTAGGTCATATAATTTCATCTTTATGCTATTTTAACAAGGAAGAATGTCCAACCGTCTATTGTTTCCAGATAGCCTACTCGTCATGAAAGTATGCTGGCCCCGCACTAGCGATTGCTGTCATCGCCGAATCGCAAGTGCGCGGTGGACGGCGACTGCGATTTTTAGTCTCGCCGACTGATCGAACAATATCTAGCATGCTTTGATATATTGAGCACCGCACACTAGGCGATCGAAATCCGACGCAAATCGGCGACGGAAATCGCAAGTGTGCGGCCAGTATTACAGAGACATTGGAAGAACAATTGCATGTGAATACTCAAGCCGAAATTATGCTAGCAGGCCCTACCACAATATATCTGCCGGTCTTATGCCGGTCTTTAATTAAGTCTGTTATATAGACATTACATAGTAATTGATCGATAATTGAATTTTCTTTTGTAAATAGCCGACTACACATTTTCATTTATAAGTAGGGTGCTGCATAATGGTGATTGTCAATGCCGCAGAATTGGAAAGTTATATTAGTGAGTGAATTATGGCGTTACGTCACAGCCGGAATCTTGAATGTTATATTAAATCAAACAATAATCCTGAACTTAAAAAATCCATATGTAACACCTTTCACTCACTCCAAACACAAAGTAAGCACAGTGGCTGAATATGATTTCATCTATGTAGACTACATGCCGTGTATTCCTCAAAGAAGACTGTTGGCTTGCATACATGCATGTTTAATTAATTGCACAAACATTTTCAACATTCTCACGCATACATAATTGCACTGCAGGCATTGGACAAACTACACAGTAGTAGTTGCAGGTAGTAGTTGAAAACTATACAGTAGTAGTTGCCAAAAGAAAAGCAAGAGAACATGTTTGGTTAATTCCCTCAAATACAATTAATACATTCAAATCTTTGATATAGGTCCTAGTATTTTCACATTGTTATTGTTTGTTATATTACATAACATTTTTTTTTAATTTAAGAGAAAATACATAGACATAATAATATATTATCCAGTTTTGAGTTACGGGATATAACAGACTTGAACTATGAAAGGAGCAATGCCCCCATTGGACAAAAGTACTACGCATGTTTGATGATTATTTGACAAGACACTAATTCAATTGGTGCCACTCGATTAACCCTCTCCCTGCTGAATTAGGCACAGACAATTATTTTGGACATACCCAGGACATACCCAGTTGCCTTCAGCATGGAGAGGGTTAAACTGCAACCGACCTTCACAGCTGTCACGTACATGGAGGTCAGTCAAAAGTAAATATAAAATATAACATCCATGACAAAACAACCACAAACTAAACAACACGGTAATCTAAAAATAGAAAACTGACATAATTTGCATTGACTTCATCATGTTCATGACAAAAGAGGTCAAACGGTAAGTAACTTCATGATAAAGAGGTCAAACTGTAAGTGACTTCCTGGCAGAGGGTAGCTTCAGATCTGTAGCTATAAGATGCCTCGTTTACTATGTTGCTATCTATTATGCCACCCTAGCTTATAGCTACAGATCTACAGCTAGGCAGAGAGGTGAAATAGTAAAGACTAACACACATGGCAAACAAAAAATGTGTTTGGCTAAACTAAAAATGTGTTCGATGATTGTGTTTGCAGTGTATCACAAACAGAAAACAGTGAAACTAGCTCTTTATGTTTTAGTACCTGAAATGTTATTCTTGTTTAGCTAAACAATAGTGTCTACGTGTGTGAGTTAAGAGTAAGTGACTTCACAATCATGAACTCAGAAAGTAAGTGACTTTATGATAGAGGAGTCAAATGCAGGCAGGAAATGACTTTGCGATCATGAACTTAGGGGGCACCCCGGTTTTTTATCTGTTATTTACACAGTTATCGTGTAAAATATGTTACTTTGACCTGTGCTGATGTCATTTTAGCCTCAACTAATACAATAAGCAACTAATTACAACAATAACACCCAAAATATTATGTGGTTGATACGAATAATAACTGATTGCGAGAATATATATAGAAAGCTGTAAACAGGGTAAAATAAAACTTAAAAGGTCACTGAACATTTGAATAATTTTATCAATAAAATTACCAACAACCTTCTTCGACATCTCCCGCGTGTGAAAATACATGGTAAAAAAATATGTCTCCCTCATAAATAAACAAGAGTTGTATCAGAATAATATATAATATATAAATCTCAAATATATATGGAATATGCTTCTATTCGAAGCTGGTTTTGAAGACTTGGTGCATACATGTATCAGCTGAATACAATTTATGAATGCCACATTAATTAAACTTCTTGTTTTATGGATTCATTATTATTGATTTCAGAATCGTTGACTTGTTGACTTGCCTAATAAATAACCATTTAATTTGAACATTTCCCTAAAATTGTACAGTTTTAGATCCATAAACCTAAAACAAGTAATTCTATTTGTTTTGGACAATACTTTTACAACAAGCATCCCTTCAGCATAATGTACTTCAAAGGAAGGACAACAATTGGACAAACAATCAACATGTAAATACATAAATGGTATCTCCAAAAAAATATTGACTACCGTAATATAATTGTGATAGTGGCAGATTCTATGAAAATCTCCCAGCAATCAAATAGTGATTTGCCACGATATATTTTATTTTTAAACAAATGTTATCAGTTCATGTAGATTGTATTAAAATGATGTTAAGAAAATCAATAGGAAAACAATATTAAGAAAAAATAATATCTAAATAATTCCGTCATTTATACAGCACCTCTCAAATTACCAAATCCATGGTACCGTAATTTCGACTGGCTTTAATGATACATGTATACAGCAGGGCAATGCCCTAGCAATGCCTGCTTCAAAACGAGGGTAAGTACATGTACCCAGAATATATAAGTAAGTTTGTAAGTTGAACTGGCCTGTTGTACGTTGCAGGGTTAAACCAGCCTGCTGTAAGTTGAACTGGCCTGCTGTAAGTTGAACTGGTCTACTGTATGTTGCAGGGATAAACTGGGCTGCTCTATGTTGCAGGGTTCAACCAGATTGCAGTTTGTTGTATCGGCTTGTTGTATGTTGAAATGGCCTGTTTGAAATTTTAAGTTTGTATTCATTCGTATTATTAAGACTTATACGAACATAAACAAATCAGTTCTAATAAAACAAATAAATAAATATATGCGAAAAAAACACACATTTCGACACAATGGTCCGTCAACACTTTTGAAAGGATATATTAAATATACATTTTTTTCTTAATTAATATCATAACAATTACAGAGATAAACATATGGGTAAGTAATGGATACACCTTACCACAAGGATTTCTAAACAACTGTAACATTTCTGTAAGCATAACTGGGACTATTTATGAAAACCATAATAACACACCACTTCTTCTATGTCTGAAATTATATTACCATTTCTGCAAGCATAAAACTAGCTATTACAGGTATTCATCAAAACTATCACAGAGCACCACTTGATTTATTTGGACGGACAAGTCGTGTCGACTGTATTCCTCTGGCCACAGATTCACTCGACCTCTGGGCTGCCCGCTGCTTTTCTCGGCAGAAGCAATATTTTCGGAGGTCAGGATGTTTGCTTTCGACGCACTTTGCCTGGTCTCCATACAGATTGATTCGACTGATCTCCGGTGAGACCATGTACCGATATGTCTCATTTCTGAAGTCGACCTCCACCGTGACCTCATAGAGGGCGCCACTGGGTCTCGTCTCCACGACGATCTGGTAGTGCGTGCGGTCGAGGTCAACTGAATCACTGAAATTTGCTGTCCTTTGATCGGGGTCGCTTGATTTTGTGAACTTGAGAACCTGAAATGTTGACAAAGGAAATGCATTTTGGTTTTAATACGGCTTTAGAGCTAGGAGCTTTCAGGAAGATTTTTCTCACAGCTTGTCAGTTTTCACACTAAAAAAAATACAGACCTTATTTACCTAGCTTAAGTGTCAGATCTCAAGTATCACTCCTTAAATATTTGGATGTCCTCTTTGGCTTAATCAAAACGAAACTAATGTCTGTCCAAATATACCGATATGAGTGTTACCAACTGTTAAATACTCACGGTAAAAAGTTTGGCAACACCAGTATTCTTTGGCAGACGTATAACTTAATGGGTAGTATTTATTGGAATAAATAATTTTTTAATGTATACCGTTTAAAACTTTGACATTTGATGGTTACTTGCCACTGTTAAAACAGGTACATGTACATTTTAATAATTTAATAAAGTGAAAAGTCAGCATGTGTTGTTTTGTTTAAAAGTAACCTTTCACGACCACTGGCACAAATATGTGTACATCGAGATAATTAATAAATAGTAATATAAATATTACAATATTGATAACTAGTGAGACATGTGGAATTTATATGTAACTGGTTGTATAAACTTATTTTCAGGTAAAACCGTGCTAGTATGCCTTTAATGAGATCGACACAGACCATCATTATGCAAACTTACTTAACATTTGTCAATGCCCTGTGATATATCATCTGCACTGAATCGTACGGAGTTGTTTGCATTACCTTCTCATCAGGCAGCAACATGTATGCGGAGAAGATCCTTCCGAGTACGAGTTCCGTGCAATTGTGTCGTAGATGTCGAGTCAGGCCATTGATGTAGCTCACCACGTGATCTGCGGCTTGGCGGACGAATCCGTCGTCGAAGTTGACCTTGATCTGGCGTAGACACGCGCACCAGTGGATGTCGATGTGCGCCGATCGACACGTGCGGGTGTCTGGGATATCTCGCAGCACACTCATCCCTCTCTGTCCGTAACCGAGCGGCTCGCTTAACCTCCGAACGTCCAGGATGTCGAGGAACGTCTCGTGGATGTCGAACGGCGTTGTGAGACGTCGGCCGTTCCTCTTGAGCGCAGCCTTGACCTCGGGGTGTCGCCGGAGAAACATCGGCGGCAGGAACAGCGACATCAACGGCAGTCTCTCTTCCAGCTTTCCCTGGACCGTGTTCCGGACCTTGCTGTAGCGCGCCCCGTGGTCCCCCATCAGGACCACCGCAGTGTTCTCCAGGTGACCTTCGACCTGCAGGAAGCGCAGGAGGTCCGCGAGGTCGTCGTCCGTGTACTCGCCGGGGTTGTTGTCCCAGTGGGTGAGCTCGCCGCTGAAGCCGAACGCGAACTTGGAGACGTTGCGGTACTGGGTGAAGAAGTCGCGGAGGTAGTTGAGGAGCTGCTTGTGGTGGGGTGTTGCTCCGGTGCAGTAGCGGGGACTGGACGTCCGTAGTCCAGAATCCCATATCGCCTGCCACAGCGGCCGCATGTAGTGGTCCGTTGGCGGGTCCTAAAACAGCACAGTGCAGAGCGATTTCAAAACACATTGATGGAGGCTGATCCACAGGGTTAGAACTCAACTTTTAAACGTACTCACCAGAATAACAATATAAATATCAAAACATGAAATTTCTACTAGCCAGAAAATGATCTGGCCGCGGAGCGAGTGGGAACTTCTAATCCTGGAACCAACAAGACTTTTGAGAACCACACATAATTCCCATAATTCACAAATGATTGGCTATGTAATTAACTTAAATATTACACGTTAAAAAAATAACAAATAAATACAAATACAATATTTGCAGTGCCTCCATAATTGAAATAATGCATGAGGTGCGATAAAAAAAAAGTATATTTATTCAATGCAAAGTGGAGAATTAAAACTCTGATCTTAAAGTGTGTCAGTGATAGTAAAGTATAAAGAAACATAAAATTAGAAAATAAATTATGAAAATAATAGATCTATATAAAGATAAATTAAAAAGAAAAATAACAAAGTAAAAACAAAAGTAAAAGAAAAAAAGTGTTAAAAACCCTCAGTAAAATAATAAAATTAAAATTAAAACTAGCATGAGAAGGTTTACCTTGAAGCCAGTAAACCTGAGGTTAAAAGTGCCAATGGTTGGCTCGTCCTCCGCGTAGAGTGTGGTGTATCCTGCTGCCTTAAACGCCTTCCAGATCAACGGATAGTCATCCAGGAAGTGTGCGTCATCCACGTCCTTCCTCACCTCCGGTAGTTCCATCTCGGTCTTCCCTGTCGTACAAACAGGCAGCATGTGTGACAAACAACCAGCATGTGTGACAAACAAACAGCATGTGTGACAAACACCTATCATATTTACTACCACACCACAAAGACTCTCATAGCCATCTCTAATACATGGGGATTCCGCACAGACAGGATACTATAATTTTAGCAAAGATGACGTTCACGGCCCCCTTTTCATTCTATCAAATCGGCAGACTCTTATTCAAAATAATTAGATAACAGTTTCTCTGCTTACCAGTCAACTTTTAACCAATATCGATTTCCTACTAGTAGTACTATATAGATCTACTTTAACTCGATGAATGATTGATCCGGTGATCCGATTGTTTCGGTTACCACTCAGATTTTTAACAAAAACGGAACTGTATAGGACGTCACAATTATCTCAATTAAACCAGGTTGGATTCAAACACTATATACATTTCCAATTTACAGCTGGCCAAAGAGCAATAGTGGTTTCATATAGGTGCCGGTGACCGGCAAATTTGTCCGCTTATTTCCCTAATTTTGCCGTCTACTTTCAATCTTGCTGATACAACTTCATAGATGAAAGTATGAATCGATGCAAGTCTTTTTCCTCTTACTTTTGTTATCCTTCCACCTACTTCTGATTCTATTGAAACCACAGGAGTAATCCTCATAAATAAATATATAACTAAAGATTCCCACAGCGACATCAAGCAACAAATGCAATGAAAACTAAACCGACGAGCGACGGTGGCGTATCAACAAACCTGTGAACATTGGAATGATGGCCGCGGTGGTGGCGTCGCCCACGATGTTGTAGCCGTTCAGGACGGTTGCTCCTAGCGTCTCAGTAAAGTACTTGTAAGTGCGAGGCAGCTTGCGCTGGTACGACAGATGAGACATCGAGTCCAGAGCCAGCACCAACACGTTCATCTTGGAGGAATGCGCTGGCTTCGTGATTGTGGCAATTCTTTGGAACACCTCTGGCCTTGGTACCACCTGTACGAGAAACTGATCGAAACTTACATCAGTCCAGTCCGGTCCTACGAAATTATCATATTCCATGCCATATCCCATTCCCAGATAATCGGGTGCCATTCCGTGGGAACCTTCTTGTGTAGGTGTTGCTCCTGCCTCCCCTTGTGCATTCACTCTAGAAATCCCTGAGACGGCATCTACAGATCCTGTTGGAACAGCTTTTGGCCTTTCCTGTGAAAACCTGAAAACACCTGTAATGTTTTTACCATTGGACGATAGTTTGTCATGGGCCTGTTGAGTAGTTTGTTCTGTGGAATTGGATCTGGATTTGAGATCCGGGTTCTTATTGGAATGTGGTAGGTCAACGGCCATTAACTTACGCTTCAAATTGGGATAGTCAGTTACTTCTCCGGACTTATTGTGATCGACATTTTTTAAACTGCACTGTATTCTGAGGAAGTCGTGCTTCAACAACAGATCGTAAGGAGGCGCACTCTTCTTCAGACTTTCTGTGTATGTGAAGAAGTCGTCGTTTATCCGCTGAATCCCAAAGTAAAAACAATCCCCAAGCTCCCTCCCTCGTAACACAGACTCATTAACCCTGGCGACGTTGTCTTTGAGATAAAACAACGCTTCCCCGGTGCAGTTCAAAGGAGGCATGGAATGGAACGCATATTTATTACTATCATGCTTCAAGTCTAAATGCGGGTGCCGGCATGTCTGATTAGCTGATCCCGAATAACGGCTCTGTTTCTCGAATATCTTCTTGAATATGGCCAATCGTTTCAGTCGCAGCTGATGTCGGTGGTACTCCTCTCCGGTCAAGGTTTGACGTTCGAGCTTGGGCATCGGGCTGTCGTAGGCGCTGCGGTCCACGGGGTAACGGCTGTCCAAGACGACGCTGCTGGCCACGTTAATGAGGACGAGGGTGGCGACGGCAGCCAGGATCAGGACGATCTTCTTGCCTCGGGGCGTCCTGACCCACCGTTGAACGTGTAGGACCATCCGCGGTCCGCTGTGGCTCGGACTACAGCGTGTCATCGGTGTCCAGCTCGTGTCGTTCTAGGATCCGTGACGGACGCCTGCTGCACAACCCGTCAAAATCACACCAGGGTTCACATTAATTTGTGGAAAATCCATGATCTCAATGTATTGAAACATTTCGGTGTCCATTACAATTTAGAAGTCAATAAATTATTATAAACTGATGAATTGGAGGTTGAAAATGTACATCATATATCACCTCGTCACCAAAGATATGAAATGTAATAAATCATTACAATTTAGAAGTCAATAAATTATTATAAACTGATGAATTGGAGGTTGAAAATGTACATCATATATCACTTCGTCACCAAAGATATGAAATGTAATAAATCATTACCATGGCAACACTCATGTATGGAGCGACAGCAAATTTGAAAGTTTCTGGAAGGACATGCATGTATTTGTTTTCTTTACTTTCATTGTTGATGACATGGATCCATTGTTATGTTAATTGTCCAGTTAATCCTGATAATGTCCAAACATAACATGATCTGTATCTGTAGACATTGCTTCACCATGCCGACAGGTCTGAAACACACAGATGAATTTGGGTTTACTGTTAGCCATGTGTGAGGACTTTGGTCAACATCAATAGATTTTAAATTCAAACTTGCAGGTCAGGCGCATATCTATAGGTATTTTAATATGGATGTGCCAGTACTGTAACTGTACGATGTTTATGGTTTGTTTAAAAAATAAAGTTAGTTATGAAATTGATGCGGATGTGTCTGAATTTCTGCGTATAGGCAGCTACACACCTGCAGGTACTCGCTTTACTTATTTTTTTATTGAATGGGGTTTAGCGTCGCTTTCAAGATTATTATTTTATTTCAGATAAATATTTGTATGATCATGACTTGTCAGTTTAAGTCAGGAGGAAACCCACAACATCTGTAGCGCTGAATGTTACAGTAAACCTGCAAGCACCTGCTGGTACTGATAGACCAATGATGATATCTGCATTGCCACTCTACAGATAGAACAGAGAAGACTAGAGTAGAGATGTCCTCGCCCTCGGCCATAATTGGCATAAACCTGTAAACTGGGTCAATCCTACATCAATTCAGTTTCTTCATGAAGATCAACGTGTGCGAAATAATAGTGCAATATTATGGTGAATTGGTAATTCATCAATATTAGCCATTTATCAAGAAGAATATCGATTGTTTACACGATCATGACCCTCACTGATGATCAATGACTCAAATTCTGACTGAAAATATCGAGTTTACACACATGCATTACATGATTTTGAAGCGTAAATCCACACTGTTTTAAACATAATGTAAATATTTCAATTCGTGATAGAAATTGTAATTTATTAAAAAGTAGAAACTTCTTAGCTTGCAAGGTTACCATTCATAAATAAATGTCTCACTGTAGCATCGCGTACTCTTCTGCAAGTGAAGGTACGTATCTGGATAAAGTATGAAAATGTGACATAGACAAACGAAACGAAATACTAAGATAAATATCTCGATCGCCACGCACTAGGAAACAATAGAAATATATAAAATATAAAGTTAGAGGTGATATAATATATAGGTTTGGATGAGTATGCTACTACTGATTATTTATGCAGTCTCACGAAACCTTTACGATCATTGTTCAATATACATTCTCAATTTTGTATAAACCATTTCATTCGACTACTTCCGGTGGTCGAAACAACAACAAAAAGTAGATAAATAAATAAGCAGCTCAACAGATGGTACTTGTATTGATTTGATACAAGATTGATTAAGCAACTGTTAGGGTCTAACGAAGGCTGGTTCGAACTAGACAGCTGCTGTGGAAATGGCAATCTCAAGTGTTCACTTAGAAGCAGACGCTTATCTCGTTTGCCTGACGCATGCACTGACAACAGAAAGGGAGGAAGTTATGGGTCTCTTGATTGGAGAGGTGCGAGTCCCTTATTTTTTTCAAGTGAAACTTTATCAAAGTAAACATTATTCTGAGTCGCAAACTTGGCAATACCATAGGTCGAGATCCGTAAATAACGAGCGAAGGGACATGCGTAGTTCGCACTATATATGATTATGACGCGTGCATATGACAGCTGTATGAAGGAAACTACCATTACTGTAAGGGAAAAAACCAGTAAACAAAAGCATACAGTCCATAGAGTTGAAAATCTTTCGCCAACCGGAAGGGACAATCACATGGGAACAAGTTTTCAGATACACAAACGATGTGCAACTCGTGTAATAATGCACTTGCTTCGTGGAACTAGGGGGCTGTTCCATTGACAGTCTTGGACGCACATTCTAGTCTTGTCAGTACGCATGCAGGTTTACTGCAACATTCAGTGCTACAGATCGTACAGGTTTCATCCTGCCCTTGGCCCTATTTCGGCGATAAATAGGGCCAAATCCTGCCCTAAACTGAAAAGTCATGATATTCATTAGGGGTGTGACGATTCACCGATGCATCGGTGCATCGCGATTTTACCTCTTAAATCGTGATACGCGATTCTGTCTTTGTGAATCGATTCATAATTTTAATGTGAATCGATTCTTAAATACATGTTCAGATCAATTTGTTTTAATAATATTCCTTATTTTAACAAGTTATTTCCGCTCTCATTGAGTTTAAAGTTAAGATTTCAGAATTTTCACAGGGATTTAAAGTGTTTTGTTAGCAAATGTTCTCTTCATGACTGACTTATTGGTACTGGTTATTTTAAGAAATAATGACCTTCATATAACATGATTATTGAAAATCTTCCCAAAGTGCTTTAAAAATTAATCACGATACGTATCGTATCGTGAGCTTGGTATCGTGATACGTATCGTATCGCCAGATAGGTGAATCATGGCACACCTAATATTCGTGAAAGAATCTAGAAAGCAACTTCGTTGCAAATGGGTGAAAGATTCCCGCAGCGACGTTAAACTCCATATTCACTCACTCACTAGAAAGCAACTCTAAAACCCAATTAAACACACAAAAAAGTAACTAGCCATCCAGGGTAATTCTGCAATACACCAACAGTATGATCATATATAATTACTATTACTGACACAGGCCTCAAAGTTGCAATTATTTCCAAGGAGCCATTTGGCTCCTGCATACCCAGAAACATTAAATAAGTGAAATATTGGTAACCAAATGCAAAATTAGGTCGCCATGGCTCCCAAATTAGTCACTAAATTGAGGCCTGTTACTATTACTAGCATTTGTGTGTGAACATGTTGAAAGGCTGTCGTGTCTGGTTCTATTCTCCAGGTAGATGAGAGGAAGGTATCGCACATCTCGGCAGTCATCATATTACGGAGGTCAGACAAGCAAGCAGACAGAGTAGAGATCTCGCCAGAACAGTTGTCTGCAGCCTCTACCAAGGCCGAGGTAATCTAGGTTAATAATGTATATATATTATCAAGGAGCAATATTAAAGGATTTCTCCGGTGCCAGAACAAGTTGCTTTTAATCCATATGTTGAAAATAGATATATAGAACGATAATCTGACTCAGATGTGCTTTAATTATCAAATAAATGAGAAAATAAGTCCCTCTCTGTCCCGCTCACAGCCGTATGCATATTTCAGCTAGCCTTCGGAAAAGGCCACCTGGTGACGTCATGTGTGATGGTCGCTGAATGAACAGACAACTAGGCTGAATTTGCACGTGCGTGTATATGAAGAAGAGCATCAGCACATGCAAATCAAGCCTTTTTACCCGTTTCTTCTTTCGAACGTCGCCCCTCTGCATAAAA
>JAVCKZ010074608.1:0-27106 GCA_034780755.1 Lepetodrilus elevatus
CCGGCAGCTGAGGAGGAATCCAGGTAACCCTATTGTGGGCCTACCTGTGATAGTCCAGGGGTCTGCCAAATGTTTGCATCTGGGAGGCCTGCCTTGCTACTGAAGTGCGGCGTAGACAGGATGTTTTGCCCGCATCCTGCACAGTGTTTGAAGGGAAGTGGACTTGTGTGGCTAGACTAACTCCTAGAGGGGAGAGTGCACATTCAGGTTTAAGTCTGTCCGGCAAGGGAGGAAGAGATCAGTGTTGTAGGGATTTCAAACTGTTGGCCGTAACTTCCAGCTAACCTTTGTCGTGAAAAGTTACCATTTCTTCACATTGGGCAGCAGTTGGAAATTTTATCATTTGATCATTATTTATCTGTTATTGATTGATTTGGATTTAAATTGCAATTTCTTCAACATTTGAGAAATATTGATGACAATGAGTTGATGGTAATGGATGGATGTTATCGAGCGGATGTGTGAATTCAAGAGAATTGTTCCTGGAGAAGTTTCTAAATACTTGTGGAAAGTGGAAACTGCTTTGAAGATTTGAATTTCCGTTCAACAGGACTCCCAATTCCAAGGAGGAAAATACATTTAGAAATTCCTCCCCCCCTGGTATGTTTTCTAATCATCATATCTTGCCAGAAAGCATCCTGAAACGTACAAGTTTCAGATTGGGCAGACCTATCTAATCTACAGCTTAACCGACCACAGATAATTTGTTATGTAATTCCCTTGCATTGCCCGACTGCACAGAAATAACTGGTCTGTTGGTCACAAATTGCTTCACCTTCTGCTTGGGAGGAAATCGGCTGCTTTGGGATGTTTGTGGGAGGAAGTTGGCTTAATTGCCGATTGGATTCCTAGATGACCCGTTCCTGGAGCAATAGATCGTTTGGATAAAGCGGCAATTGCTTGATTTGACCAGTACAGTAAGGAAGTGGTTGTTTATGCGCCTTGCGAAATTGAAAGATTCTGAGCACGTGTGTGGTGTTGCGATATCGACTACTGAGAGAAATCCGGACGAGAATACTGAGTGATTTAGTCAAGGATTTGTGGACCAGGTACATTTCAAGGAAGACATGTAGATTTTTCAGGTTTAAAAAAAAATAAGAACTGATAAGATGTGCAAGTTGATCATAATTTATCAGTAAATGGACCAACATTTGGTGAACTGCCTGCACAGGATATAAGTCTTCTATTGGAATTGATTTTAATATAAGATACAATGCCTTGTGTGGGACCCAATGATTGCAGGAAAATGAAGAACCAACAGAAAGTTTGTCTAGGAGGTATCGACTTTATATCAGGTACGTGGACACATTTCAAGTCATTTGTTATGTGTTAGGTATTTAGGGAACCAAAGATCCATATCTTTACACAATTGTGTTTCTGAGCTATTCTGACGTGCTAAAAATGTTCAATACGGTAGCACACAAGTTCTCATCAAAATCTATGGTGGACTCCTGTGTTACTCTTCATAATTGAAATTTCCTTTTTATTCTGTAAAGATTGGATGTGTAAGATTTGTAAAATGATTTGCAGTATTAAATTTACAGTGTTAGAAATTCAGAAAATAATAAGGCGGTCCTTTTCCATAGGACCAATGTTAAATCAGGCCTCAAAGTTACAATTTTTTCCAAGGAGCCATTTGGCTCCTGCATAGCCAGAAATACTTAAAATAAGTGAAATATTGGTAGCCAAAGCAGAATTAGGTCGTCATGGCTCCCAAATTAGTCGCTAAATTGAGCCCTGTGTTAATGGTGGTCAAATCTTTAATTTGCAAGGGGTCCCATAGAGATACCTTTAACATTGCAGATTTTCAAGTGACCCAGGACCCCTTTTAATTCAAACAGTGATTTATTACGACTCATGATGTATCTGCACCAGTGGTTAGTTAGATTTATTATGACACATGGTGTATCTGCACCAGTGGTTAGTTAGTTCACCGAGTTCCTGGTTCTATTTTCACCATATTCTCACCATCCTCAAATCGCTTCAAATTAGTCGCACACATTGGATAAACATTCGCCTTTTGAACACAAACAACTGGACAGTCACACAATTGTTATCCTTGCACTTGGATACTTTACAAAGTTAGAAATTTACCGGACAGAACTTTACGGACCAGCCAGTAATTCCTATAACGACTCCTGCATATTCGGCATTCCACGGCCGACGCTACCAATACCATATGCATGTCTCGCTCTTTCCGGGGGAATGAGAGATTTCCATCTTTCTTCCGTTGTCTAATTGACCCCACTTCCTATATCCTGCCTGAGAAAGGTGTGCATGCTTGAGAAGGCTTCCAGACATGTGCCATCACTAATATCGCCTTCTTGCTTCCTCACTAATTGTGCCCAGGTAGAGAGCAGGAGAAGTATAGTTCTCATAAATATGTTGATGTTGATTGAAATGCATCTATGGAGAAACCATGTTTTCGTGGTGAAATGGGTATAAATAATGTTGGTAATCTTTTACTCTTATTTTTTTAGTTTCCCCACGAAAAGCTTGCAAAGATCTAGAAAGAAATATTGTTTATTTGAATGATTTATGCAAGTTTTGTCTTTTAGGCATATAATGAACTCCAAATTTGAACTTGATTTGGTCATCAGCGACTTTCTTCTTGACATGATTAGGATTAATAATATTTAATAATTCTTTATGAACCGGATGAAATAGAAGGCAGACTCTTTGAACAAATATTTCTTTATTATCAATCAATTTGTACCATAATTTCTTCTCTCATGCGTAATACAAATTTGGTTCTATTGAGATCCTAATGTGTAATTAATATAAATAAGATTCTCTCCGGTAATCAAGTCTCTAGTTAAGTCATATTTGGAGTCTGATATCAATTGCATCATTTGCCGGCTTGTGTAAAACTGGTTAACGGCAATCGAATGTCTGTAAATGGAATGCAATATCCCGGTTATTCATCTGGTGAATGAAATTATCAAAGTCGTACACCGAGTGGTTCTACCCAATAGAAGCTGGAATGAGCGTGCCAGTGAGTGCGATGCCCTCTTGTGTAATCCAACAATTTTTGTGATGGCATGTTGATGATAACCGATCAATACAACAACCTCAATATGAGTCTTTTGACGTTAACAATTTGATAACCAATCATGTTAGTTATTGACAATATCAGGATTACTCAGAATTGAGTTGATTGTGATTTGACTTTTTGTGTGTTTTATATTAATGTTTATTAATGTTTTTGTTATCGATTCATTGATCCCTACTGATATCTGTGTACATTTATTAATATTACGTTACTGTGTAATATTAATTTGGGACATGTATTCACTGCCTATCTTTTCATTACTATGCCAATGATGTTGCAAATACTTGGGATGCATACAGATTCTAAGCAAAATTAGTTAATATTGCCAGATTTCCATTTTATTTATCAGACATGTGGAAATATTACTTCCAGAAAATATAATCTGAATATTTACACTCAACTTGACAATATTTACCACTTTTGTACATGTAATGTATGGGTGAAATATTCCCACTGTGACATAAATCACAAATTCATTCATTCCATGTTTTTATGTTCAAATGAACATTTAGAATGTTATTCTGTACCAAAATGAACAGGAAATGGTACAATTTTGTCAATTAATGAAAATCAGGTCAGTTTTTCTGTGAACGTTGCTTGCTGTGGAGTATCTTCCGTATTGCTGGTAGCATTCCCAGCATAGCTACACCCCAGTCCTAACTCCTGGTGAATGGACTACTATACACTGTGGCTGGTTGTAGCCAGTGGTCAGCCAGTGGCCAGCCTGTGGCCAGTGTGGATTACGGCCAGACATGATGGCATGCAATGTTTCCAACAAGTACATGTGGTATTTTACAGTTCGTGTGTTAACATTTGCTTGCCTTTTCTACTGTTGCACTTCTCTACTGTAACATGAGCAGATTGTGAAATTGAGTAGGAATGAGATGTTTGTTATAAGAGTCTACTCATGCTTGTGGATGACTCTTGTTTGAGGAAATGACTGATAACTGAATGTTTTTATTGTCTCAAATTATAGTTGGTAGTTGATCAAGGGTTTTTATCATCTCTTATTGTTTCTATTTCCCCCACATTGGAAGTAAAACAATAACTCATTCGCTCGTCCAGATTGTATTTTCGAATTACTTTGGCTATGCACTTCAAAAGTATACTAAAAGTAAGTGCACATCCTGGTCAGTTGATAGGCATGCACTCATTTGACATCAACTACTTGGGTATACGGAACCCTAGCTTCCGTTGTTTCCCTGTGCTAGATGGCATTCCATCTCGTCCTATTGGGCACCCATCCCCCTCCCCTCCCCTCTCTGCACATTCTCGTTTCGGTGAAAACGGTAATTTTCGAATTAAGCCACTTGCCTCAGCTAATAAGGTGAATGGCACAAGGTTGTTCAACCTTACGTTGCACTGATAGGTACACAATTTGTGGATAGTTTTGGCTCTTTCATCCAAGTAAAAAATACGACATTCCATCAAAGAACTATCTAGGCTCAATCCTGAGTTATCGGACGTCTTCATCTGGACCATCAGCCATCGTTGTGCTGTAACTAATAGGTCGCACACTTGTACCATGATAACATCTCAGGAGTTTTTATATTTCCTAGATCCAAAGTGTGCACGGTTTATTTCAGAAAAGTGTGCCATGTCACACTATCCTCAGCCACTATTGGATCAATTTCCAGATATCAGCGTACGTGTTGATTGGCCCCATAAGAAATGAGGGCAAGTTGTTATGAACAAATATGATCCTTATGTTTATGGTCACGAGTACAACACAAGGAGTTATTGATGAAGCATTTTGCACAGCCCTTCTATGGAAATTATATTTCAAATATTGACTTGTTTTGAAAATTTAGGGCGGATGTAAATCTGATATTTTCGTGTTTATGAATAAGTTGTTTAAAAAAATATATAAATATAAATCTGTCAATTTTTTGTATGCATTTTAATTTCTTTGATATTCCATAATTCTTCCAAAACGTAACAAAATTAGGAGATTTATTTGTTTATTGGAGAAAATGTCTGAAAACGTTGATAGTGCCACATCTAGCATGTCTATGACTGCTCTCCTATCTGACTGAGCTACCAAATTCCTGATTCCTATCTGTAGACACCGGTCCTGTAAGATAGTAGCCAGATCCCCCGGTGTACCAGATTATTGGTGTAGGGGCCTGGGGTCAACCATGCTGTCATGTCAAGTTTCTTGTCAGATTGCGCCAGTAATTGACATTTCTACGTGTAGATTACAGGCATGTTACATGGCTGTTATATCATCAATGATTGGACTGTCCCTGATAAAGGACTGCAGAATTGGTCGAATTTTTAGGGTGGACAGTAGCGGTAGGAGTTTTAATATTGTTGCATATTTTTTTTGGAAGCTTAAGTAAAAGTAAAGGAAAAAGAATGGTGCCCGGCGTACTACCCTCTTCTATTAAATTATTAATGCTAATATTCTTCCATATTTAGAATTTGGAAAATGAAGTACCATATTACTCGCATATAAGTATAATCTAAGTAAAAAAATAAAAAACCAATAATCTAAATAAGCTCCTAAATCTCTGTAATGTATAAGCAACGGGCTGCGTCTGTAGCAAGTGTTACAGAATTGAGTATCGGAACAAGTCATTACATCACTTATCTATGGCGATTGTTCAGCGAAAAGCCGCAAGTCAATACAGCGAGAGGGGCGACACAATACAAGGTGTCTGGGCTAGACACGCCTCCCCCACCTACTCCCATACACGCGGGGATACAGGACATTCTCCACCCTGCCTTGGATCACTATCTCCACCTTGAATTAGGACAGGAAGTTGTATGTAAGGTCACCCATTGTTAACCTGTCATCGGTGATGCATGCTGGGAGAATGATGTGCCCTGTGTACACTATTTCGTGGGTCGTTTAAAACTTTGGCGCAAAATGTTTATTTTTTCTTTCTCTTGCCTGATAATGGATTAAAAAGTACTGCTCCATTACATTTTAAAATAATTTATTTTCTTTAGAATAGTTGAAACAAATTACATATGTTTCAACAAATTACATATGTTTCAACAAATTACACATGTTTCGTAAATTCTGGTTTTTATTTGAAAGTTTAATTTGTATTTATTTGTTATGAAATGATTATTGGAGACGAAAGCTGAGAAATGATTATAATTACAGACAGGCAACACAGACTGTCGGATTATGTTAAGTGAATGGATGACAAATCAATGTATAATAATCCTCGAGGGTAATTGCTGCTAATGTAGTACGTTTGGCAGTTAATATTTACACATATTTCTACTATGTATGGTCCAAGAATATTAAGATTAGAGTCCATGTGGCTATAACCATCAATGAAAAATTACAGCCCTTTTATGTGGACTTGGTCACATCCTGTTTACTGATCGAGCCTTATAACGAGGCAACCTTCGATACAGTGCGAAATATTTATTCCACATATCTGAGTAAAATCTCCAACACATATTTTGAAGAATGCACTAATGTATTGACTGCATATCTTTTTACGTTTTTATGTAAAATATATATGAACGTGCAGCAGTTTTTAAAAGATTGTTGAAATATGGGAGTGGTTCTACCTCTCCCCCTGTGTGTGTGTTGCAAAAAGGAGTTTCTTCAATCACTTAGACTTGGGTCTGGTCTCTTAAAGAAGAATTCCAGGGCTTTCCAATCAAGCGGGGAAATTCCAACGGCATGATCCGAACTCTGAGGAAGTGCAGACCGACATCTGGACTGACCGTAGAGGAAGCCTCAACCGAGTTTGAGTAACAAGCAGACTTCTAGTAACAGCGAGGGCTATGAATGGGCTAGCAGCCTGCCTAGCGAAGGTCTCAGTGTAGTCTGTGCTGGGACAGTCGTAAGCAGAGCCCAGAGAGCATGACTTGAGTTAGGAGCCTGCAGACGAGATGTGCTGGATTTCCGATATTCTGTAGCTTCCTTCCCCCGCACGTTGTTTAATATCTCCCGTTTGATGGAAGTGTTTCTATTCCTCGTACACGAGCCGTTGGATATGTAGTGGATGTGATGGGGATGATATTACGTATGGATACAAAACGGATTGGATACTGCGCTATTACGCCTATGAAGGTAAACCACAATTTTACATGTTTTGATTTCTGTCCGTTTCGATTTGTTTTTTCTTTTGTATTGACATCAATGATTTTGGTTTGCTGATTGCTACTACAGTGTATTTCACACCAGTATTTGTGTTGTGTTCGTGATTTGCCAGTCAGGACACACTTGGTTGGTCAGGATAACTTTGGAGCGGAAATGATCAGATTTCATTTAGTTTCTTTCAACCAGGCTTTTGAGTTTGAGTTGTGAGAGAGATTTCGTGATTTGTTGCCTTTAGAAATGCGTAGTTGATTATTTCGCAATTTAAATATATTTAAAAAATAATATTAATGGTCAAATGTCAGAAAATCACTGTAAACATTTTTGTACATCATTATTAAATGTCAGTTCGTTAACATTTTTTTCTCCACTTTTATTTGTAAATCAGGACCGCACTTCTTTTGTACTTCAAACCATTTTTTAAAAAGATCTTGTAACATTTCTCATGTTGAAATTTAAAAATAATAATTTTATGTTAAGATTTATTACAATTTCCAATCTATATCAGAAGCCGAAGCTTGTTCGCAGATATACACATGAAAGTTCCTTCACTTAAATGGATTTCACAGGATTACTTTGGTTATCATGGCTACCAGCGTTGATAATTCTCCAAGTATTGGATGCGAAGGACCGTTCATAGTAATTTCCTTACCCATTAGCTCTGTCTATTGAGGGAGACGTGTTTATTGATGACGTGAATGTGACACCATAGAATCAATACCAATTTTGATGACCTTTGCACGTTGACCAGTCAGATGTTGGTGACCTCCATTCACTGACCCATCAGCCTTTTCACACTCCCAAATTGACATTGCTTTAGAGTTGAGAACAGCTGCAGATTTGATTAATACCTTTGCATAACATCTTGAAACTTTGCATTTGCATTATGCTGACTTTGTTGCACATGAACTTGATTAAATTGTCTGTGATTATTTATTCAAGTATGTAATACCATGGAGTCAGTGCTTTGTAAATGGATTATTTATTTATGAATTTTATTTGGATATTTGCCGTTGCTCACAGGTTTACTGCAACATTCAGCACTACGGATGTTGCGGTTTTCTTTATGCCCTAAACTGACAAGCCGTGATGTAAGTGAAAGAGTCTTGAAATCGACTCTAAACCCCAATTAGAAAAAATATATTTGAATATTCCATCTTTTCATGTAGTTTATGCACAGATTAACACTAGTTCCAATACATGTTGTTGTTCATTTAATAAATTTAGTATAAAATCTGTTACGTAACTTTAATTATGTTCAAACGTCATCCCCTCACATGCGGTTTGCTGCACACAAGAAGATTACCACAAGCTGGATATCAAAGCATTAGTCACATGGAGAATTAAGTTATGCTAATCCCATCCAGCAGCACTGAAACATGTGACCAGCAATGACTTTATTCAAAATTAAATTAGCATGGCATGAAAGCCAACAGCATGGAGTTGATGACTGCAGGAACGTCTGAATCACTGTGAAATCTGCATGTTGGTGGGAATGGAGGCTTCCGAGAGAGTATTGAACATGATGAAATCAATAAGCCCTGTTGATGGCGTGCGATGGCCTTCTGACCACTGGGCAGCCTGGTAATGGACAATAGCTGCCCCTGGTCCTACTTTGGACTCTGTCTTGATGACATTACATCCTTATTGATTCCATTGTTGGTGCATAGCTCCTGGTCATCTCCTGGTCATCTCCTGGTCATCTCCCAGTCGTCAGGACTGTATGTGTTGGAACCTTTTGCTTCAGAGAAAATCGGAACCTTGGGATCTGACTCTGAGAAAGTGTATTGGAACCTTTGGTTCCGAGATCTGAGAAAGCGTATCGGAACCATGGGTTCTAAGAAGTGTATTGGAACCTTTGGTTCCGAGATATGAGAAAGTGTATCGGAACCATGGGTTCTAAGAAGTGTATTGGAAGCTTTCGTTCCGAGATCTGAGAAAGCGTATCGGAACCATGGGTGCCACAGAGAAAGTGAAATAAACACGAGCGGGTGTATTGATGTTAAAATTTCTTTCTCTGGGGATTTCTTGCAATAAAAGGAACGCCAACTCGTACATTTTCTATGCTTAATAAGATTACCCGTAATCGCCAGCAAGTTCATTGTTATGAAGTGCAGGCAGCACCTTGCGTGTCCACCTCAAATCCCCGAACACTTTGGGGCAAATTGTTCACCGTAAAGTTGTTACGTGGTGATCCGGTTTCCCAGGCTTTCAGACGATACTTTGTGATAAGACAGGAAATGATACGGTTCCTTTATACACCCCTGCACAATCCTCTTAAAAACACCCTCGAAAGTATGTCATACATTGTGAAATAGGAGTGGCGATTCACGGGTATTGGCATATAGAGCCAAGTGTCGGGATTCATGTGATGAAAGAACGGAAACTATTGAGGCAGTTCAAATTCCCATACACCATTTCATTCAGATGCTCTTCATTTTATCGCATTTTTCTAAAATATCTTTGTTTTATGTTTATTGGATGTTTTTTTTTTCAGGAGTGATAGACACTAACTTTGAAACTTATTATGGCCAGAATAGTGATACAAATAACAAATGTTATCCATTTCTACTAGCCCTTAGGATACCTTTAGCATTGGGAGAAATGGCCTCGGCTAGCGGGCTAGTGTTAATTTCGATCCCTGTTTCTGTAGTTGATGAGGTCTGGTTTTGAAGCTGTTGATTGATAGGAAAATGTCAGTCGCCTAATAAAGAGATGGACATGTCTACTGCCAGAGGTGTTGTCGTTGTTCTGACAGGATATGTATTAATTGAGTATCTCCCCAGGTCCTGTTTTCAGAATATTAAGGATATCCTCATCAGGGAAATCAAGATGTGATTTTTGATAAACAAATCTGAATTTGAAAATGATATATAGCTGGTCGTATGGTTAGCCAAGATTTCTAAGTGAAATCATTATTGAACATTTTTCAATACTTAGGATTTCTGAATAGAAAACTTTGTTTATTGTAGTGAATATCATGGGGGAAAACATTATCACCATTTTTTTTTACCCAGATGTATGTGATTTGGCATGTTTTAATGCTTGTTGGATAGATTAAAAAATCATATTTGTTATATCTTTGATCACTAAGAATGTACTGCTATAACCTGACCCCAAGATTACAATTGAGTGAAAATGTAAAATCTCCCTCAATGCGAGATATTTCACAATTAATTCCCGTATAAAATGTGAGTATGAGCATGAAATGGTAATCAAGAGGTTTCGTAATCTCGACGCCTGACTGTACCCCAACTGTTTCTCTTCATCACACTGCCAACAATGGTATGAAATTGAAGCCTGATATCGATGTGTAATACTAATTATAGCCCTAGTCTTGGTAAAACCACTCTGTGTCTTAGGATTACTGCTTTAAGACGTCCAGTGTCCAGCCAATCTGACCACTGGCCATACTACTGTCCACTTAGATATCTGGAAAGCCTCCGTACAAAGCAGGGAATCTTATGAACAGTAACAAGCCCTGCAGATTTCTTGCTATCAAATCACTTGGAAACTAGCAGTTTGGTTTTCTATAAATTAATAGCTTGATGTTGTACTGTTATGATAATACATTATTTTTTTTTTATCTCTGCAGTTGATAATTTGTAAAATGTATTAATACTTTGCTGACTACATTTGAATATGTCATCGTGTGTATGGGTAAATGATTCAAGCTCCAAAGTAAATTAATGAATAACTCATTCATTTTAATGGATTCCATTAATTGTATGTTTTCTTGCCGCATATGTTCATTTGAAACACATTTTTGTTATGTGTGGCATAATGCATCCAACTTTAGAATAGAATATATTAGTTTTGTATTGTATCATAATAAATAATTAGAGACTGAATCACTACTTTATTAACATGAAGTGTAAAAAACCCACATACATTTGCCGCTAAAAGAATAAAAAAAAGTAACGTGATAATCCTCGGAGGTCAAATTACTTCTAATTCTAGACAGGTACAGATGTACCAGAAACATTAACCTACTAATTTTCTCGTTGTATGTAGACCTTATAGCACTCGAGATGTATTACCTTACCAAACAGCACTGGGAAGTATTGCCTTACCAAGTCAATGACTGGCTTCACTATAGGCGACTCCTGAAACATTCCGGAGAACCGGACAGTAGCAATGATGTGATCCCTGGGTGATTGGCTGTGTCCTGTTGTTGTGATACGGTGAAGCGACCACAGCGCGACCACGGAGCGTTAATGTTATGAATGTGTTATTGCATCCCCACTGAGCGGAGGCTTGTTGATGATGATGGGGCGTGATACGGGTGTTTATTTCCCCGGCGGATTAGTCGGGCATCCACTGTCAGCAGGATGTCTTTCTGCAGCGAACAGAAGGATGTTTCCTTTGCGAGTACGGAGGTTCTTCACAAGTTCTTCACGGTGGAAATATTGCTGCCGGTAGTGTAGATGGTTTGGGTCAAGTCGGGTTGCCTTTGGGTGGAGTTTCCCAGTGCCAGGCTCTTGTAACCATGGTAACACATCCAGAGATAATCGGTTGTGAATATGATGTAGAGTTTGATTAAAGAAATATGTTTCCTTGAAAAAGATTTGCGTGTCGTGTGGATTATTAAACTCGGGAATATGTATTTCCTCTGAATTTAAATGTAAGCATTTAAGGAAAGAAAAATAACAATAATAATCAAGCTTTAAAGAAAAAGAAATTCAATAAACCTGTCTGTTCTCTTCTTCATCGTGTTCGTAATGGGAAACGAAGAGAAAACTGTGCAGTCCTTGTTTTGAAGATAACGCAGGCATTTTAAGGATGAGGAAACGCCACAGGGATGGGGGAACTTTGATGATGAGAGAGTCTAACATCCGACACGAAGCAGACTGCAGTTAACCTGATTATCTGCCCTTCCTTATTACGCCCCGTACAGGCGGCCTTTATCTCTTGGAGCAAGGCCCACTCGAAGGCCGGACCTGTGAAAACATATTTGGCTTATTATGTCATCTGATAGCATGATTGCTGTTTATTTGACTGCTCTCAGTGTGCTGTGAAGTATTGGCTGATAGCATCAGAGAATAAATAAGCCTAATTTCCACGATGATTAGATATTTGGTTGTATAGGAGACCACAAAGAGACATTCATGTACATTTATGTGATTACTTTATTTTCGTTGAGGGAGAAAACAATGTTTTTATGAACGATTTGAGTTTGATTTCATTCAGAGTAAAAACTCATTTTGGTGTGTGTATTGAACAATAGTTTCGATTTACAACATATCTATTGATTCTACATTTTGATGGCATATTAATTTGACATTTTGAGGTCATTATTATATTCTGACAGATAATCTACATGTATTTTAAATATTGGCAAACAAACAAAAATCTAGTAATGAATTTCACAAGATTCTATGTATGTTTGTCAGGGGAGCCATGGATTTATATCTGAGGATGTTTGTTTGATGGCCAATGGTTTTGAAAAAACACATGTTTTTCGCCATTCCATTGTAATAACTTGTACAACAGATGGCTCTGCAGAAAAAAGTCTGTCGTATTTGTCCATCAAGACCATTGTCCACTGTTCAGGTGTTGACATCACACCCATATACTGACCCACCTGTCCTTTGTGTCCCTACCTCCCTTACCCCCTACCCCACCACTACCCTCATGCACCTTTGTGCCCCCACCCCCCTACTATCCTACCCCTATCTTTGTGTCCCTACAACCCTTACCCTCTTCCACTCCTTACCCAATACACCACCAATACCCTCACATGCATTTGTGTCCCTACCCCCCTTACCCTCTATCCCTACCTTGTGTCCCTACCCCCACCTTTGTGTCTCTATCCCCCTTCCCCCCCCTACATCACCACTACCTTCCTTATCCCCTACACCACCAATACCCTCACACACATTTGTGTCCCTACCCACCTTACCACCTATGCCACCTTTGTGTCCCTACCCCCACCTTTGTATCCCTATCCCTTCCCCTCTACACCACCACTACCCTCATGCACCTTTGTGCTCCTCACCCCACGTTTCACACTCCCCTGACACCCCCAGCCTGACCGCGCCAGCCAGTTCCTGTCCCCTGCCACATCACAGCTGGCCGGACACACAACTCCCCATTCATGAAATCTGCTGACCTCAGAGACTTTATCTTTACTTAGGTCGCTGGACATCTGTTTAGATTTAACCTACAGGAAATGGCCTTTCAGATGAATGGTTATCCAGGCACATTCACATTTATTTGAATTGAATCCGGCCAATCAGAATTTTCAAATTTGGATGTCAATTAATATAAAATAATTTGAGATAATTACCTTGAAACAAATCCTGTGAACATTGTATTGGTGTTTGTAGTGTTATGTGTGCTGTGGCTGATATTGTAAGTGGTATATTTATTGTCCGATAGTGTGTTTATGACAGGATGGATACATAACAGGCTTGTATGGTTGTAGATTTCAGATAACCTGATAACAGCTACTTCATCCAATAACAGCTCCCTCACAATCCCCATCTTACTAGAAAGATGTTTATCATGGCTCCGCTTATCGCAGTCTATACTTCTACTATTACCTATTAACATCTATAACACAAGTTATAATGTAGTGTGAATGACTGTGCTGGTGAGATGTTCTTTTATATTATCCCAAAGTATCCCAACATTTCAATGTGGCGGCCCATCAATGAAATCCCCTGCAATGGCATTTAGTCTACTGTCCTAGTAATCCTTGGCCCCATTGCCTCAGTGCTATAAAGGTCAATTCTTGGTAGAGTACATTTTGATGGTTGTATGTATTGAAGCCTTGCAATAGAATACTAGTATGCATACGGTAAAGAAAAATGACAGTAGTGTAAATTAATATTACTTATCAAAATCGATTAAGTAAAATTATTCTGCATTTGTATGATGGCTTTTGGACCACTAGTAAGTTGATGCAGCCCTATGAATAGCCGAAAACCTCTATGAAGACGGAAGGCTTTGCCTGTACATCAAAACGTATTCGTTCTCCCATATCTGCTTCATGGGTGCTACTATCATCTACTTTACGACATGTTGTCACATCGTAGTCTCATTTGATAACCAGGTAGGGTCTATAGTAAAGCCATAACCGCTAAGTAGGTAAACTACACTGGAGCTGTAATCTGGGCAGAAATGCTCCTATTGCCTTGTGCGTTGGCCTCCGGGCGGTGGCATTCCTGCCAGGACGGACACCTACGGTAAGCTCAGACCCCGAACTACAGGTTCTATTTGTTCATCCAGATAGGGTGAATTACAACCACTTGACTGGGGAAGAGAGCAAGGCCCCCACCGGCGGAGGAAGTCGGGGATTTCAACTTCCTGTTGGCCATTGACCAAATTAACTTCAAAGCAAGATGGTGGGAGATGGGCGGAAGGCTCAGCGGGCTCCAGCTGGTCAGATGGAAGAAGCAGAATGGTTTAGTCTGTTCAGTGTTGTATTTTCAAGACGGGATGTGCGGATATACAGTATGTCTGGCAATTTATTAAGCAGACTTACGCAGAAGTACTCGCAGGATTTTTGTGAATGAAAAGTCAGTAACATGACTAAGACAGGAGGTTCCTCACATGTTTGCAGGGGTTGGCAATTCTTGAAGAGAGTTTCAGGTTGCAGAATGTTTTATTTGAAATGCAATTAGCTCTGCAAGTTGGGAAATTCTTTATCCGACTATTAAAAAGGAAAGGTAGAACTTGGTGTGCAATGACAATAACATGAAGTAATGTCATTGAGAATATTGACCATTGTGCTAGCAATCTTGTCTTGTCCCACTATTAAAAAGGAAAGGTAGAACTTGGTGTGCAATGACATAACATGAACTAATGTCATTGAGAATATTGACCATTGTGCTAGCAATCTTGTCGGACATTGGTGCTCGGCATATGCTAGACTATTGTGTTGGACATCTTGCTGGACTATATAGCATTTAATCTCTTGCTCAGCCTTATTAATAATTGTGTTGCAGGACCATAACTTGTAGCCTATTGAACCAAAGTTAGTTATACAGACTAATTTGCTAGATTGAATGGAGAGCCAGGGTCTAGGAAAGTGGAATTTTCATTAATATGGAAATTGCGCACTGAAATGATTCCGAGTGCAATCTGTAGTGGCCCTGCGACCCATTCATTACTTGGCAGTGGTGGCAATGTATGACCCCCCAACCATGTCTTATTAGCCCATACCCCAAGCTTGACAGCCAATCAGCGGCATCCGTTTCCATTACACCAGATTGTGGCAGATATATGTTGGTGACTTGGCTTGTGACTTGGCTTGTGTATGTGCTAAAACAGATGGCGAACACTGAGATATTATTTCCCTAGTAGCTTAAGGATGCAACCACGCTGTAACACACTGGGAACATGTGCTGGTCATGTGCTGCACAGAAGGCTGGCATATTGGTTCAGATTTGCACCAAACCATGATCCAATTGATGCAACCGAACATCCTACAGTGCAATGTAGTCCTCGGTGTAAAGGTTGTGGCAGTCTGCATTCTTTCTTTTACTATCTAGAGCTGGTAGAAGGCCATGCGAGTAAACGAGAAACTGGTGTTTGAATCTGGTTGCTGTCCTGTAGAAGTAGCACCAGTGCCCGCTGTACTGTCTCACCACCGCCATCCACTGGAAGAATGCTGATGTATGACAGCGTACTGCTGGACTTGCCAGCTGCAGATTCCAAGCACATGGCCAAAGCATTAAGACTTTGTAAGCTGACAGAAACTATGTGATACATATAGATGTCTAAGTAACACAAGAACAATACAAGAAAATGGGTAAAAAGACGTACAATTGTATTAACCTTCCCCCTGTTGCAAGTAAAAACTACATACCAGCGATAGAAACTAACTTTAAGACATACTCGCCTGAATAGTGATGCAAATAACAAATGTTGTGAATTTCTACTCATACTTATGATACCCTTTAAAGAATTTAGAGAAATTGCCCAGGTGAGCTGGCGAGTGTTAATTGAGAACCCTGTATAATTTGCTCTATTGGGCAACTCTGGTTTCCTCCAGCTGTGAAAGGGTTAAGAAGAAAATATATTTTCGATACGTGTAAGCAGCAAAGCCTATAACGATGAACATCTGTCGATGCTGAGATGTACACATATTAATAGATGTGACTACTGTCCCATAAGTAATTGCATATTGTCAAAGTATCCATCCATTGCTCATTAATGCAATATTCATCCCACTTGTCTGCCCAATGGTGTATATAGTTATCATGAATGCTAAAGGATTAAAGAAAGCATCCATCTCCCTAATATTCTGCTGGCATCCGTGGCCTCTATTTGACATGCAGTGTGATATACATTAATAACATGCAGTGTGATGTACATTAATAACATGCAGTGTGATATACATTAATAACATCAGTTCACACTCCTGTGAGAGAGCCTATTGTCCAGAGGCTTGAACTTTGTACGGTTCAGGTATAACCCTGATCCAGGGAATCCGTTAAACCAGCGCGCGTGTGTCCACTAGCCACATCAATTGGCATTAAGACCACTGCAGGCGTGTGTCCACTAGCCACATCAGTTGGCATTAAGGAACACTGCAGGTTGTCTGCATTAGTGACCACTATCTCTATTACGCCACAAGCTTTCACTGACAGACATCCACTGTTGCCACTTCCTTCCATCATGGTGTGTAACCTCTCTTAGTGGCGGATGCCATGTTGTGTAAGTCCTGGCTAGACTAAACAAAGACTCCTCAATTTGGCATGACTTAATGGTCAGGAGTGATTGGAGATCACAGGTCCTGCTAATAGCGGGCATCATCCGGTCAGATTTTGATGATGGTTTATCCTCCCCTGGGATTTTGAGAGGTGAGGAGGAAGACTCTTTATGGCTTGGACTACATGGTCACATCTGGTCATAAATGCTAAATGTGTTGATGCTCAATCAAATTTTAGAAGATGGTCAATGCTAACTTGATTAATGGAAGTGAATAATTAAAACGGTTGGACCTATGCACTTTTGGAGGAAGAAATATCCTCAACATCTCTACTTCATCCTTGTCTGGAATATTTGCTAATTAATATTAATGGAAATACATCACGGATATATTGATTGTGTTTCAAGATGAATTTGTTGAAATTCCTGGGTGAAGTTGAAATAAAAAAATCTGGACTAAATCATTAATTCATGTGTGAACTATTGCTAATAATATTCTAAGTAGTGAATGTAGAGTGGATATATAGTGGATATATAGTGAACTTTTAAGTGTTTTGAAATTGCCTAGTTTTCTCTTCAGTAGGCTAGACATCAACATTTTATCTATTCCATAAAATGCCCATTTGGGAATTAATGATTGGACATTAATCTCATGTTACCATATGACTCATATCGGTCTGGCTGGACCAATGGTTCTTGAATAGGGTGCTTGATGTTTGACACTAGCCACTGCCCAGTTGGTAATGGCCACGGCCTTCATGCAGCCCGGCCATCTGGCCTGTGTTTATAGCTGTGTCCTCCGAGCCAGGAACTGCAGCTATCTTGGGCACTACATGTTATGTCTGCAGCATCTCGGAATGTGATCTCTCTGAAATTCCTGATGTATGGCTAGTTGCGGCTCGGATACTGAGAGATGTATCACAAGACTTGTGATGAACGGAGGTTGATGATGGCCGGGTTGGAATGAAATTCAGTAAGTGGTTCCGATCATTTGGTCAACCATCTCCTGTTTCTCCTTAAAAGAATATGTTTTATGTAGTTTCCTAATCTAATGGTTGAGAATGTGGCATTATGTTCGGAAATATATCTTGCTTGGATGAACAGGTTGCAGGTCTGACAGGTTGCAGGGCTCAGAGAACCGTGTGAATGGGTATGATCTGGGGGGCCTATTCTGGAAACTTTCTTATAATCTTACGACAATCTTAACGATTCTAATAGTATGGCTACAAACTGTTCTTAGGCTAAGAAGTTCATAAGAACATTTCGAGAATAGGTCCCCTGGGTCCGTATGCACAGACGTAGTTTAACGACAGTTTAAGATAAACTAGGTTTAAGCGACGAGTTATACCACTGTCGGTATGATCCTTAAACTACGGTTTAACTAAACTACGTCTGTGCATACGGACCGTATCTGAACACATATGACTAATAATACAACGAAACTGGAAGAGTAATATCAATAATCATCATGAAATGTCGAATCAAATGATGCAAAATGGTCATTCGATATAATATCGAGACATCATCAGTAACAAGCGAAATAATTTTAATATTGTTAATATTGTGAGTGCCTATTCGTAAAAGAAGAACGACGAAGAAGAAAAGACTGATATGTACTGAAAATGATAGAAAGTACCTTAAAAGTCAAACATGACCATGGTGTAATACAATATTAATTAGTTAATGTTCGACTATTTCTAATTTGAACACACCGGTATCTAAATACGTCATTGACTGGTCAACGATATGACCATTGAATGTGTCGGTTCAGTCTGTTAGTGTATTTTTCAATGTTTGACAGGTTTCATTCTCACACTTACTTCAGTGGAGCGACAACATTTGCAGTTCTATTCGTGTACTAAAAGTTTCATCACCTACCGAAAGCATATGAACAAGATTTCTGGTTGCTGTTTTCTGCCGGCCAGTTACTAGCCAGACTTGCTGTTTTATGCAGAGGCGGACGTCCCGGTTTCTTTTTTAACGATCTGCCAGCTTGAATATCTCTACCATTTGTGCCGACGTCAATGGGTTGACCTCTTCTCGCTCTGGACAGCCTCGGTGATGGACAGGGCTTCTTAAAAGACTGACTAGCTACTACCGGAGCGTTCAGCTGGGGTTTGAATGACGATACGCCGTAGTTGGCGTAGTGTGATTCTTCCACAGAAACCACTGCTGGTGCTGCTATTGCCAGTAGATCATCATGCTGAAGCCCATCTGCTTCGTCACCGAGAGTGTCGTAGACCGGGTCGTCAATGGCACTGTCGGTCTCCTGGGGATCCTCAGAAACAGCCGGAACAGGATCCAGTGGTTGGTGGTTCTGGTTAGGTAGCTGTACGTCGGGATGTGGAGGAAGTTCATCTCCCAGCGTATCGTAAAGTTCAGAATCGTCGCTGTCAAATTCAGATTCGTCTCCAAGAGACGCATCTTCTATATCAAATTGGTTCTCGTCAAATAGTTCTGTGTCAGGATCTGGTGGTACATGTCTATGGTAGCTTGGTTTCGCGGAGGGGACGCTGTTTAACATGTATAATTGGTTTGTAGCGGGATGATTCATGTATATATGTTCTGGATCCTCTTCCTCGTTAAAGACTACTTCATAGACCGGATCGTCTTCACTCTCCAGCAGTGATGCTTCGCTGGTTCGTGAACTTAGCTGCCTGGCGTATGTGTCGTTTTGTTCGTTGGCGTGTTCAGGGACGTGTTCCTCTTCCACCACTTCATAGACGTCACTGTCGACGTCGGATGCTTCATCGGTTGGTTGAACTGATTCACTGATAGACTTGCGGTGCTCGTTTACTTCCGCGGACGTCAGTGGGGTGTGTTCTTCATCCATTACCTCATACACGGGATCAGTGTCGCTGTCATCCTCGGCAGTTTCAATGATGGTCATAATCGGCTCAGTTCCAGATCTGCTACGGTCGCTTATGTGTTCATCATCACTTTTTCTTTCTTCATAAGGAATCTCATAGACGTCATCCGAGTCACTGTCCATGGAACCGGTTTCGTTGTTCGGCGCCATCGGTTCCGCAGTAAAATAATTCTGTCCATTTCGTTCCAAAGATGCATTGGGGATGTGTCTGGCGTAGATGTGTTCAGAAGCACCGCCTGTCTGATATGCTTCGTTGGATGATGCAGTTGGCTCCGACATGAACGGGTTCTGACAGCTTCGGTCTAAGCTTGCGTTAGGAATATGTGTATCGTACACGGGTTGAGAGTCGATGAAGGCTTCATTTATTTCACCGGTTGGCGGTATTCTCCCGGCTGAGTATTGACTCTCTTCAGGGTTGGCTGCCTTCGGAGCGTTGTCGTCATAGACGGGTTCGTTTACGTTATACTTGTCGTAATGCACAAATTCACTAGAATTGCTTGAAGAACAGCTCTCGGTTTCCTCGGGCAGTTTACTATCGTATATTGCGCTCTCCGTCCGTCTCAGCTCTGACTTGTTCGTGGCGGTCGACCACCGGCGACCATCGTATGGATCATCGGCTCGATCAAGAAAATTGTAAGTCTCATACGGCTTGTCTGTTCCCGTACTGACCGACTTATTTAAACTAGCTTTGCGGTTTGCTATCGACCTTTCTATAGGTATACATTCCTGGGTCAAATCTTCGTTCCCGTCGGTCTGCGTAGAAGGTCCAGCCATGGCCAAAGGTTCGTATGGTTCATCTTCCGGTTGTCTCATTTTGTCCCAAGCGGTGTATACGTTGTTGGAATCTGAAGAATCTGATTGGCTGTCGCTGCCACATCTGCCTCTGTCGATTGGCTCATATGGGCTGTCCGGGTAAATACGGTCCTGGTACATGCCCGCTTCGTTCATGTATGGGTCGTCTGCAGTCAGTCTTCTCTGGTAGAGGTTAGAGGTCGGAGGTTCAAGGTCAAGATGCTCTGGGTCGTTCAGGTAGACCATGTTGTCGAACTGAGAGTTGGTAGCTGAGACAACCGGACGCTCCAGTTTGGCCACTTCCGTGATGAGATAACGGCGTCTGTGGAAACACCAAAGAGTCGTGTTTAATTATGTAAGTACAGTTCTACTTCAACTTCAAGGCCTTAGTTGTGAATAAAACTTTGAGGATCATGACACCGTACTAAAATAAATTCGTAATCTCGGGCCCAGAGTATCGTTTCTCAAAACTCTAGATGGCAATCAGGAAACTCTATTCTCGAAACTTCTTAAGATCTTCTTAGCTTAAGAACGTGAATAGCTCATGCTATAGATATCCTTAAGATAAAGTTAAGAACATTCTTAGGCTAAGATCGTAAGAACGTTTCGAGAATCGGGCCCCTGGATTGGCGAGGTTCTCCTGCACCGACCACCAACGTTCACCTACCGTAGCTGGAGTTTTCTCCGACTCTGGCATGACAGTTGTCCGGTGCGCGTTGAGCACGTCCTGAATGAGAGACTGGTCGTCCCGAGTCAGGTCCTCGCTGGGGCTGCTCGTGCTCTCCGGCTTGGGTTTCCGCTTCTTGTTCCGGTCGTTCCGCACAGCTGGATCGAAAACTGATATAAGAGAGTGACGGGACTACATGCCATAGTCACTACTGGGCAGAAATGTTACTCCAAAGTCTTAACGTAATCCTCACATCACGTGAAATCAATGGGCATGAGTCAATGTGGCGAGGATCCGACGAAGGGTTCTTAAGATAACATGCACACAAAACATTTTCTATATCCCACAGTGCAGTGAACTAGATGGTAACCAAGCCCCGAGATTATGAAAATCTTTTGAGCAAGAACTTCTGCTCAATTCCAAGGTTTTGTTCCAGATCCATATATAAAATTTGAGCTTGAGCACAATATACTAGACAAGTTTGGTAATTCTCGAGTCTGGGCGAGTGAGTGATTATGGAGTTTAACGTGGCTTTCATATCCACTGCCAGACCATCTAGTGATCACAATAAAACAAGAGGTCGCTACGATAGCACTAGGGTATCTTAGTGGACACAGGGTCTTCATTAAAGGGTGCCCTGCTTATGTTGGGAGAAAAGGATCTTCAGCAACCAGACCACAACATTGCGAAACTTATTGAGCATGATTTCATACTCCAGATCAAATTTTATAGGAGGATTTATGAACAAAACTTTTGAAATCGTACTCAAAACTTTTTTATAATTTTGGGCCAGAACTGCGGCATACGGCGACACATAATGTCAAGTGTGTCAAGACAGCACATAATGTCAAGACAGACAGCACATAATGTCAAATGTGTCAAGACAGACGGCACATAATGTCAAGACAGACAGCACATAATGTCAAATGTGTCAAGACAGACGGCACATAATGTCAAGACAGACGGAGCATGTTAAGACAGATGGCATATAATGTCAAGACAGATGGCATATAATGTCAAATGGCACATATCAAGACAGACGGCACATACTGTCAAGACAGACGGCACATAATATCAAGACAGACAGCAGACAGCACATAATGTCAAGACAGATGGCACATAATGTCAAGACAGACAGGACATAATGTCAAGACGGCGTATAGCTGTTAACACTGATGAATGCACTCACCTTCTTTCGACATGCCAGTAGCAAAGCACTTCTGTAGTCTGCAATATTGGCATCGGTTTCGTGTCACCTTGTTGATCGGACAGTTCTTGTCCTTGTGACATGTATACTGCATATTCTTTTGAACACTTCGGCGGAAAAAACCCTGTTACAAAAAAAAAAGAAGACATTCTGACCTCAATTTGTATGGAACACTTTGTGAATTACATTACATAATTTCTTATATAATGAATCAGTCGTTGGATTAGAGAAAAGGGCAATGGAAAGAACATCAAATACAATGCTAGTAAAAGAGAGTTAAGTATGAGATTGTTTTGTTTTGTTTTGTTTGCCATGTGCGACATTTATTGTCATATTTGCCTATGGTGGATAACAAGAGGAGAAATATAATAATGATAAACTGTAGATGCCAGGGTTCCTGGGATGAGATTTGAACTGGGGCGTTTGGCTCCGGTTCAACATTCTACCATTTTCCGCTACATTGTTAAATTAGAATGATTCCAGAACATATGATACTGACCTTGCACCCTTCACATGAACTGACCCCGTAGTGGTAGCCTGAGGACTTGTCGTTACAGACGACGCAGGGCTTGTACACGCGGGGTGGTGGGGGTGGCGAGGGGGACTGGTTGGGGGGACTCTGCAGGCCGTACATCCCCACACACTGGGCGTCATACAAGTGACCTGAAACAACACACTGGGCGTCATACAAGTGACCTGAAACAACACACTGGGCTGTTAATACATATGGCATAGTTCATAGTTCTTGTACGTGAAATTCATACTATTATTATTAATTTATTTTTTAAATTGGGGTTTAGAGGCACTTTCAAGATTCTTTCACTAATATAACAGCTTGTCAGTTTACGGCAGGAGGAAAGCTGAAATATATACAGCACTGAACGTTGCAGGAAACCTGCGAGCACCAGCTGGTACTGACAGACCAAGGATGATAATTGTACTGCCATGGTACAGTCAGCACATCCTATCACTATCACGTTAGAAAGGCAAATTTCGTGAACACAGATGTTGGACTCCTGGTGGGAGTTCCGAGGCCTGTTCGGGAGGGCGAGTTTACGCATGACGTCACATATGAAGTATGAACGTTTCCAAGGAGATTTCACGAGTGAACTCGCGTAAACTCGCCCTCCTGAACACGCCTCTGGTGGAAGGGTTCTGCTGCCGGAGTAGAGCGATGACACTTACTTTCGTCAGTGAGGTGGGGCATGTAGGATGGCTTGGTGAAGACAGGATACTGGCCATTGTACGAGTCGGCAGCAGCTTGGAAGGTGAGGTAGGCCTGCTGGTTTGTAATGCTGGTGATACCTGCAATGTCAGGTCGCATGTCAATGAGTCAAGTTTTGTTTTACGTCACAGCAGGAATCTTTCACTTATACGTGACGATTCGCACGTCTATAACTCTCTCCATGTTGAAGGCATGCCCCAAAGAGCTGCGCCTGTGCGTAAACCAGCAGAGAGGGGGTTAAAATCACTTCTTTGGATCCATAACAATAACTATATGCATTAGGAAATATGTATAAAATAATATGACGAGGAGAAATAGAATATCTAAAAAACACACCAGTATTTTCAACAATACAAATTTGAAAGCACGCATAATTTAGACCATTGTTAACCAACATGGTGTTGTTAATCGTCCAAAATGATTGGAAGGGGCTTCAATTTGATATCTTTGGGTACGTTTGATTTGAAGACACTAGCGTATGGTCAATGCATGCGCAGTTGATTTAACTCTTAGGTTGTAAACAAATGACAAGAACAGAGCACAAGTGTTTACTATCTTAGGTTTAGTTTAGGGTAACGGTTAGCGAATATTAAAAACAACAAATTAAGCGCCAATTGGCTGTGACATATCATAATTGCAGCTTTATTCTTATCAAGGTACATATTTGCTCGATAAAAACAGGTACTTTCAATACTGTCAACGATGTTGTGCTTATAATAGCTAAAAGTGTAACAATTTCTGAAACCATATTTACCGTGGCAACCATCTTTGTAATGTCATATGATCAACCCACTCTTGGGAATTTGGAGTGTGTTCTTGACCTACTTTACAGACTCGCGTGTTGTGTTCTTGGCGTTTTATTTGAAAACTCGATGCCTAAACAAACGCACCCTATGAATCTTCGAAGAAGTTTTGAAGGAGTTACTTCCCTTTGTTACTTACAGAGGCACTCATGAATACAAGGGACACAATGTTAGAATAATATGATTAATACTAATTATTTGAACTTCTGTGGTTTGTTTTACTCTCAAAGTGTCACATTGCTATCTTAACACTGTCATGTCAAATAACCTATATGTACTTCGGAGGTAATTAGATTCACTCATTACGAAGGAGACGGATTCAATTCAAGTGACACATGTTGATTAAACAAACACCTTAGGCCACATACCACCGATAGCTACTCGAAAGTTCATGCTAATTAGAACAGATTGACCTGTAAGGCAAACTATGTTCAGATCATCCATCAAATGTATGGTTAATTATTTACTTCGTTTACATTGTTTTAGCTGTTCCAAGTGCAGAAATAAATCAAGGTAACTCATATAATAAAGGTTTGGTTCCAGTACAAACTGGCAGAATCTGAGTACCAATGTTTTGATTATTGTATTAGCTGGCAACTACTGGGCGCCTATTCTCGAAACATATTTACAAACTTCTTAGCTTAAGAACAGTTCATAGTCATACTATAAGAATCGCTAAGATTGTCTTATGATCGTAAGAATATTTTGAGAATAGGCCCTCTGGTCTTTTAACTCTCTCTCTGCTGGATTAGGCACATGTACAGTTAGGGCATCTCTGGTTACCTTCAGCATGGAGAGGGTTAATTAATACATACTTCACATACATGCACTTCCATGATACTGAAACTGGAGAAGTCTCTACAATTACAAACTTCCAAGATGGAACATTAGACATTATGTGTTATATTGATGCCACGAGACATACCTTTTAATTTGAATATAATTTTGTTTGAGGACCACTGTGTTGTGTCACTCATTAGTCAAATAATGTGATTTTTTTATTAAAAAAATAATTAAATTGGGGTTTAGTTGCTTTCAAGATTTTTTCACTTACATCACGATTTGTCAGTTTATGGCAGGAGGAAATCCGCAACATCCGTAGCATTGAATGTTGCAGTAATCCTGCGAGCACAGGCTAGTACTGACAGCCCAAGAATGACATCTGCATATTGCCACTCTACAGATCTATCAATATTGTGTCAGAAAGATAACTTTTGCGAACATTGATGCCAGGTTTCCAGGCTGGGATTTGAACTCGGGATCGTTGGCTCAAAATGTTGTACCACATGCGCTACCACCTACCCCAAATAATGTATCTATGACACAGTGACACATACCTGAGATTTGAATACAGGATTATTTGAGGACCCTTGTTTTGTGTTACTCATTAGTCATAATAATGTGCAAGTCATATCTGAGGAAAACCGGAGTTACTGCCACTCAATACCACTACATGATGTAAGTGTGACACACAGTGACACGTACCTGAGGATTGTACAGCATGGTTTGAGGACCCCTGTGTTGTGTCACTCACTATTGGGTGGGTCCCCATATTATGGTTCATGTTTCCGGCCTTCACATTGATGAAGGTCTAAACTTGACTGTGCCTGAAAACCGAGAAGAAATCTGTTACTCCAGATCATCACCTGTATTGCATGCAAATATACCATGAACGAATATATATTTAATTGATTTATTTACCCTCTCCATGCTGGAGGCAACCGGAGATCCCCCTAAGAGCATTAAGTTTGCCTAATCCAGCAGGGTTAGGGTTAAACTAGTCCCAAAGGGCTTGGTGCTCACATGTCAATTTATTGAGATGGCAAATATTTTTTTTATTTTATTAATATTGCTTTACATCCGCAACATAAGTGTGGGAACATCTAGTATATAGTGCACGATGAACTGAACTGAACTGAATTGAACTAATCTAAATATTGCACCAGCTTATACATTAGTTGGGACAATAACAAACATTAAAAACAGCTTCGGGACTATACGTCGCACAGACTGCTATCATAAGTCATGCATGGCTTAGTGTAGTCTCGACTAGATGACCAGATGAGATAACCAAGGTGCACAGACAAACTTAGGTAACAAGTACACAGCATTATTTCTACTTGAAAATATTATTATTATTTTATTCTATTTTTATATTGGGGTTTTAAAGTCGCTTTGTGTTCCATGGAAGAAAAAGGGTTACACTGTACAGTGAGTGAGTGAATACGGAGTTTAACGTCGCTGCGGGAATCTTTCATCCATTTGCAACGATACATCGCACAGTAAATAATTTTGGAAAAAATGTGACCCAAGCCTAAACCTGTGATCTAATTCGATTCTCCTGTACTCATAACTCTCCCCCGGCTGAATTAGGTACAGGCACTGCTCTTCATTGCATATCCGGTTGCCTTCAGCATGATGAGGGTTAAGGGCATACTATCGAGAGTTTAGTAACTTAATTATTCATGGATATCTACGAAGATCTACAGTGTCAAAGGATCCTAGTGTTAATGTGCATGGGTTTTTTTTAACGATCTTCTAAAAACGTGCATAACATTCTCATTGCCCTACTACTGTAAATCATGAAATTAACGCGAACAGAATATTAATGCGAAAAATGCGACCCTGTATTGTCGCATTTAATTGCTGCGCATTAAAGGTAATACTGGTGAACAATCATGAAATTGAATGGAGACATGGCCGTTCGCATTTTATTGGTGTCGCATTTACATCTAAAATCTAGAGGTCGCATTAAATTAGTG